>JABFFG010000358.1:0-123485 GCA_013623685.1 Fusarium transvaalense
CAGATAGAATGGAATTAAATAGAGTTAAATAGATTTGAATATATTTGTAAACGTAAGTTAGTCACAAATGAAACATAGAAGCTTTGTGAACCTTAATCTCTTACCGCAATGTGTAACCTTGATCTATCTCCAAGAGGTATTTAACCTTAACCTTATGGCACATCTCCTTGGAGAAGATCAAGGTTACACATTCAAAAATCACAATATAAATACACTTTGAGCCATCATGACCGATGCCTCCAACACAACAACTCTATCATTTTAACTACAAGGAGATATGCCATAAGGTTAAAGTCAAATAGATATGCTATTGTAGTAGGTTTACAAACTAAATGTATAACCTTAATGACATGCTCATGCTAATGCTTTGTACCCCATGTTGAATATCCGAGTTCTCTCTATCCTGTCAAATCTCCAACTTGACCTTGATTTACCACAACATGAGCCTTCTTCTCTCCCTGAGAGTAGTACCTGACTGCGATGCAGAGCGTCCTAATGAGCAACTGACAGTTCTGAACATAGGGTCCAGTAAAGTAAATATCCGGGTTACCATGGATACGACTGTGCAGCGTCGCAAGCTGGCCAATATTGTTAAACACAGCAAAGACCAAAGAGTGACAAATATCAGCATCCGAAAAAGATTTAATGTCGTTGGGGTTTTCGACGCTCTGCGCTTCTGCCTCAGGTCGATGCTCCAGACTAAATGCTTTGCAGAATGTCGAGGCAACAGCTGTCATCTTCATGCCGATTCTGTTGTAATCCATTCCGTAAATGTCTCCGATGAGTTTATCGACATTTGCGTTGTTGCCCTTTTCTGCTTGCTCGAGCATGTCTTCATAGGTACGCGCTCTAGTTAGGAGAAGGAGTAGACCGCATAACGCTGAGCCACCGAACGAAGACCCTGAGATACGTTGACATTTGTTGTTTTCTGAGACTTGGAAGAATGATACTCCTGAGCCGATGTTGACGAGAAGATAGGGATGAGACTTTGGTGGTGTTGAAGGGACGATTGTTTCGTCGACGAAAGTGTATATCTCGCAGCTTTGGCCTGGAATTGGTGGACGATTGTCTGGTTATGATTAATATCTACTTCTCCGAGTAAGAGAGAAGGTCATACCATGACTTGAACCATCTATACCGTCTGATATTTGAGTGGCATCAAGAGGGTTTACTAGAAATTGCAGCGCTGCATCTTGTATGTGATCCCCAGCTGTGTTGTCCATGACTGGCCAGATATAAGCTTCTTATGAGATGACTGATTTATGTTTGATAGTGAGACAAGATATACTAGCCTCAATGGCTGGTTCTGTCAATAAGGAGGTGTGGATGACTGATGGTGTTCTGATGTCTCAATGCTGATGCGGTGACTAAAAGAAGACTAGCGTGGCTAAGAAAATTAAGGGGGGGAACATAATTTGCTGAATTTTCACGGTCAATCAAGTTCATTCTTGTGGGGTTTTGCCAATCACAAAACTGTCGGTAATCAGATAAGATAAGATTCATCTCAAAGTGTCTTCACCGAGCATCACATTTTTCACTTTGCTACAACTCTTATTCCATATTCTCACCACTGAGGCCAATTTAGTTTATTCTACGTCAAATCTTATTAAGCTCACGTAATACTCTCATTTCATCTCAAAATGTCAACTTTAACGCACTGCAAATTATTGCTTGGATTCTTTGGACTGTTTCTGACTACGTGTTACAATCGCCAATTATTCCTATTATGATCCATCTGGGTATCTGATATAGTAGATGCACTACTCAACTAATTGAAAGTCCTTTGACACTTCGCAGCCGAATACCTTAGGCAGGGATGCTCATACCCTCATTAGCTTTATATCCCTCCGCAACAGTAGCGCCCTGGGCCTCGCGATGTTCAGCTTCCTTGTCTTGCTGAATCAAATCGCAGCACCCGCAACAGCACGCAGTAGCAAGATCAACAAGGCAACTGCCCTGAAGATTATACTTCTCACGAAGATTGGCGCGCTGGAGAGCTAGAGGAATCCAGTGTAGACCAACGCAGGTAGAACCCCAGAACAAGAGACACTGAAGCTGGTTAGCATTTTTTCTGTCAAGTATTCTTTCATGATTGGGGACATACAGAAGTGTTGATGGGCTCATAACCATCAAGGTTGCCATTCTTTCGAAGACGATGATGCGTCTTGCCAAAGGTGACGCAGGGAACACAGCATGTAATAGCGCAGAGACTGATAGGGCTGAAACAGCCGAAGAAACTGTTCTGCCAAGGCTGGGATGTCTCGGGAGACTTCGAGTTCACGTGCTCACTGGGACGGGCAAGGACATCGTTGAAACGATCCTTCCACTCGTTGAGATCGTTGTGGTCAATAGGACCGTTGTTTGTTTGAGCTGGAGTAGCCATTGTGAAGATGAAGAAAAGAAGGTGATAGTGAAGGAGTGACGAGTTGGAGGCTCAGTGGTAGTTGGTAGGAATGAGACAGCTGGCTGGCAGACCAAAAAACACCAAGGACAAGACCCCTTCTTATCTTAATCATGAGACACACTTCCCTCAGCCCAACAGCTCTTTGCTTTCCACAATCGTCAGGCTATGGCTTGAGTGCCTGATGCTAGCGTCGTGATCAACACACTGACATTCCCAAAACAAATAACGAAATTGCTGCTTTGACACGAGGAACGGAATGTCCAATCACGCACGACTTGTGAGATAATCATGCGGAATGGTTTTTCAGCCCTGCGGCAGACAGAAAGGCTCTGATTCGGTAGTTAAGTTGGCAATAGGCGAGAGCTGAAGCGCCACTAATTTACGGTAGTATCGTTTGCGGGTTGGGCGTTGAAGCTAAGATGGGCTTCGGGGATCAGCTGCAAGCCTTGGGGGCGTTTTGCACGTTTATCGTTGAACCTACAGAAGAGAGGGATCCGTCGTCAAATGACCTAAATTGCCTGTTCTCTGAGGCTCTCCTACTGGCATGTTTCTTTGTATTTCTCTCGTGTCTTCTGTGCACGAAATACAGCAAATGCGCTCATATTTGTCGATTGAAACTTCGTGTTTTGCGCAACTGTCCGATTTTGTTTCGTTCGGCAGTTGATAAGCTCCATAGCGGAATAAAATAAACACAAGATTAAGTGCTTGCTTTTGCACCTGAAACGCACTACTTCTGGCTGTCATTTCCTATCGGCGCTTCAATTCCGCTGCGGCTGAGACTCGGCTATTGCCTCATGCAGTTTAAGCACTGAATAAACCTCGTCAGTGAAATGAAACCAGTGACTCATGGCTGTCAATCTCATAGATACGACTTCCTTCTTGCGCCTTTGCATTGATGTTCACGGTTTTTCCATACGAATCACCAAGTTTGCATAATCACTCATGTTAACAGGCTGGTAGTTTTAGCGGGATGCTTGTCCCGAAATTTCTATCATTCGCTAGTTCATGTAACTTTTTCTAATCCAGGTCGTAGTATGTTTATAGTGTAGTAGTTTTGCTTGGTAAGTCGATCTTGCCAGCAAGTCTCCAAATCGCTGTATGTATATGTATCTTCGTGAATAAGCATTAAGTGTCGTGATGTTGATGTAGTCCGAAACGCCCGCATTTCTAAACCGATGTTTTTGTCTAATCTTCTAGCCAAGTGCTGTAAATCATACTCGTCATGGTCTATTACAATATGTTACAAACGATTTTTGATAATGATAGAAGTCTTGAGTGGCATACCTTTTCGCTTTGTGATGTGCTATATGAAGCAAGTCTTCTATCAAAAGACCGTGATTGTGTCTGTGGCTTGAGCTGCGTACGAACACCGCCAACAACAACTGTGGCGCTACCGACTGTCAAGAGAAGAGGGACAATCCTGCAAATTTGTTAGTATGTGGCTGGTGATGATGGGTGGAGATTTGAGGCTTACTTTTCGACAGGCATGGCTCTTAGGATGGGTTGCATATTGAATGGATGATATTATGGCAGGGTATTAGTTTGTTAACCCAAAGAGTGATGAATGAATCAATTGATGTATAGAGAGGATTACTTGAGATATGAGTGCTTCTGAATCTTGGTAAAGAGATCTTTGTATATCTATTATATACTATCTGTCTCGTATCTTGCATTGTTGATCTGAGTCTTGATGGCGTGGTGTAGCGGCGTTTCGAGGCCGCTGGGTGGTGCCATGAAAATGGCCCGGAACCCCTAGTCGGGTACTTCCGGAGGCTCAATCAACTTCAGAATCGGGCCATGATGAGATCTGGATGGTTGGTATCTTGTGGTTTTTTGTGGGCGACAACATGAGATGCTCTGACTATTGAAACTCGTCTATTTTTTTTTTATCTATTTTTTTTCTCGATTGCCGATAAGAAGCCGTCTTACGCGGTCAATGTTTAGGGGGGAGTCAGGTCAGTTAATGCGTCACGTCTCACTGGAAATGTCCACTGAAGCTACCACTGAAAATGGGTTCGATGGAATCTACAAACTCGAAACAACACAACAGCAACAGCATCCATTGTTTGATGTCTCATACATATCCCACAACTTTTATTGTCTCAGTACTCAATTGTCGTTTAATTTCTTTCCTACATTCGACGACATTTCGATCAAATAGCATGTAAATGGTTCCAGCAGGTCATCTCATTCCAGTATTCCTCAGGGCCCTTTCCAGGTACCAAAAAACCATCTGATCGCTGGTAGCGGCGCCTGCCGAAGCAAGGAATTTTATATGGAGCGTAATCCGATCCAGATCGCACATCAGGCAACACCTTGGCTTTAAATTCACCGATCTTTCCATATAATATTGACTATAATAGATAAGGCCCGAATGTCTCTTGATACTTCATTACTTTTCTTATCTTCTTGCAAGTTTTCTTATGGATATCCGCATTATCCGTCTCTTGAAGACATTCGATGATTACATAGCTTCTAAAATTGTCATACCAGTTTGTAGAGTCAGTGAATGTACTTGATGATGTCCCTCTTCAACACCATGTAGCCTATCTTAGGGTAGCTTTCGCTGTGTCTGTATGGCTTCACTTGCAGTTTTTGTCACGTTGGGTATTTGCTGTTGAGACTTGGCTAAAACTCCAGCCACTCAACCACGCAAGCTCGTGACGTCATGCCAAGTCGTACACTTGAACAATTCTCTCCCTTCTTGAATATATACACCATCCAAATACACCGTTACTTCAATTCTACCCTTGGTAGCTATCATCCATCACAAATACCTTCGTCATGCCGTGGAAAGACCATCTGAAGCGCCTCAAGAATGAATTCGAAAATCTAGTCGGTGAGCCCCAAGCTCAGAACCAGAATCAGAATCAGCAATATTACCCCCCACCGCCTCCTCCTCCCGCTCAAGGCCAACAGCCCATAGGCGGCCAGCAAGAGCATGGACACGTCTACTGGCAGCCCCAATTCCGCCCCGATGCTCCCGTTTCCGCTGAGTGGGACGCAAAGATCGGTAACGGCCCGGATGGCTGGGGTAATCAGGAGCTACAGTACTACACCGCCGATCAACAAAACGCCTTCCAGTGAGTTTATTAGCAGCACCTGATGATCATCTGCCTATCGCTAACTGATCAACTTGAAAGTACTCCTGATGGAAAGCTTGTTCTAAGAGCTGTCGCAAACAATGCAGAGTCTGACCATGAGAAGCGGTATACTTCTGCCCGACTCGTGAGTCGCCAGACTCTCTCTCGCGACCAAGGCGTCCTCACCGCCTGGCTGACCTCGCCATGCGCAACGGGCATCTGGCCTGCATTCTGGCTTCTTCCGCAGGAGCCCTTCTCATGGCCCACAGACGGAGAAGTCGACATAGCGGAGACGTGGAACGGCGACATGGAGAACCACTCATGTCTCCACTGGGGACACCACCACGAGCCGCACAAGCATCGAGTCCTTGGCACCAAGATTCCCGACATGCAGCATCGGCCTGTGCGGTATGACCTGGCGTGGCTTCAACCTGGTGGTCAGGCCGGCCAGGGAAGGATAATTTGGTACATTGATGGTAGGCCTGTGATGAAGGGTGATATTCCAGAGGGGACGAGGCCCATGAGGGATATGAATATTCTTTTGAATGTTGCTATGGGTGGAAATGTCTGTGGCGGGAAGACGCCTTCAGATGGACACTATGATATGGTTGTGCATAGTTTGTATATGGGGAGTGAGCCTGAGTATGGAGGCTGGCATAGATTCGAGTCTGATTGGGCTGCTGCTCCTATGGGTAATACTTACTAGGAGGGCCTAACGATATGAGAATACATATTTATGTGGTTCTGTTTCACACATCGCTTGCGTTTCTACATGATCTGAGAATCGCAATAGTATCAGATCATATTAGAGTTAAATCAGGAGATGCACAACTCATGCATGACATATTATGATATAGATTGAGATCTATATCGGCCGACGCTATTGTTAGAGTTCAGACTGGTGGATGGTAAGTCTTATCCGATAAGATAGTGGTCAGATAAGAGATAAGATAACGGTGATATTTTTGGCCTTGATGGCTGCCCGTCGAGTGTTATCTCTCGATCCCGAAGTTGATCATCACGATATCATAACAGGCGACGCTCTTTATTTCTTCGATTTTAATATTAAGGGCTAAAATGTATCTCAATAGCCCAGTGCTCTAGTATACTCAATAAATCCATCCAGCGCTTTAGGTTCTTCCAAGAATCTCAGCATATATCCATGCCATTCTGACCCAATTTCGGCTGTGTATTCGGTCTTGCAGAACTCCCAATAGTCAGGATACCACCCAGACTGTTCCCAGTCAATAAGTGCCACTATTGTAGACGGCGAGTCTGGGTTGACTATAATATTGCTGGGATGGAGATCGGCATGGGTAAAGACAACTTGGGCGTCATCTGGAAGCATTTGGCGATAGGGATCAGGGATCTCTTTTGGCTTCATTCCCGGCCAATGTTCTTCGATGCCTTGTCTGATCATCAGCGAAAGCCAATCATGGAAACCTTTGACAGAAGTGAAAGGGCCAGCTGGGGGCCTATTAGAATTGGTAATAGAGATATCGTAGTAAGGGCTACGATCAATTTGGCCTTGCAACAATTAGTCCAGGTTCGACACGCTACACATGTTAGCATATCACTTACCAAGAAACCGGTCATCAGGGTCTTGAGACATTGTTCGTAGATTCGAGACTATGGACTTCAGTTTGTCCCAGAAACTCATCTTCTCATCCTCAGTCATAGATGGCCAACGTTTCTCAACGGTAACGCCTTTCACCATCTCCATATAAAGAAGTACATAGCCATCTTCACTAGACCAGCCGTATACTTCCGGAACTGGGACTTCCGGAAGCAGTCGCCCAAGAGCCCAGAGGCATTTTCGTTCTGAGATTCCGACAGTTTCGTCCCGGCCAAACTTGACTGCGAGGCCTAGAGACTCAAAAAAACAGGTGGGGGGTTGGCTTTCTGATGATCCTCGGAGGAGTTTTGAACCGCACTTGTTGCTAGCACTTCCGATAAGGTGGGAAGAGGGTGCCCCTTGTTTCGAGAGAAGAAAGAAGAATCCTGAAAGAATAAAGTTGCCTCTGAAGGAAGAGAGTCCAAATAAACAGTCAAACTTGGTACCATTGGTTGTGTTTTGATTTGCATGAGATCAGAGACCATTCATGCATCAGGAACAAAAACGGCTGCTTGTGGTCGGGATCGGGTAAGAACAATCGGCAACGTATACTAAAATTGAGTCATAATATCAGTTAAAATAAGATATAATTGAGAGATACTAATACAAGCTGCAGCGACAATTCGGCATTGCCTCAACTTGATCATTTGTTCCGAATTGTTTGACCTACCCGGGACACTCGACATTCAAATATCATGACTAACAGAAATTACCCCGCACGATTGGCCCCGGATCAGATTAGCATTCGGTCCAGAACGTCCGGTTTCAGTTCCACTCTTGATATCTTCTTATCGATGATAACGAATGACACAAGCAAGGATTGTATCTTCTGATGTCAACCAGGTATAACGAGCTCTCCTCACAGATACCTTGTCGTGTCAGTGACATCAAAGCCTCCATAAGTACTCTTTAGTAACCATCCTTCACCCGTTTCTCCTCACCATCTTCCATTTCATATCATCCGACATTCAAACACCATGAACTTATTAGGATACTACAGCCGACACATCCCTCCCCAGATAAGCTGCTTGGTCTAGCGTTCCAGATAACCTGGCACTAAGTAATAACCCCTCGGGGAAATACGAAGCATGGCCTATCTCCGCAGATTGGAGATGAGATCCAAACCCATTTTGGAAAGAACATGCGACAGCAACGTCCGGGGGGGCAAACTAGAGAAGCGTCAATACCAACTTCTCGGGACGCGCAGCTGAGACTTAAAGAACGTCTTTCTCCCGTATTTTTGACTCTCAATTGTCGTTTCTCCTCGAGATCAATTGAATGGGATTCAATATGGACGACACGCGATCCAAGATGGACTCCTCCAAAAGAGATGACGATACCCACGATGTCGTCAAAACAGTCACTCAAGACACGCCCATCAACGCCTCAGGTCACGTCCAAGAATTACCCCAAAACTTCACCCTCCTCTCCCTCGCAGGCGTTGGTCTTGTCGTCGGTAACGTCTGGCCTGCAATCGGCGGCTCTATCCTCGTCGCCATTTTCAACGGCGGACCACCTGGAGTTTTGTATGAATTCATCGCCGTATCAATCTTCTACTGGGCCGTAGCCGCTAGCGTCGCAGAACTTGCCAGCGCGATTCCATCGTCTGCTGGAGTGTACCACTGGGCATCTGTCACTCCAGGTCCGCGATGGGGACGCGTTTTGGGATTTTACGCGGGTTGGTGGAATTATCTCGCTTGGTGTCTGGGTTGTGCAAGCATGTCGAGTATCCTTGCAAACACGCTTGTGCAGATGTATGCTTTGAACCATGAGGGTTTCGTGGCTGAGTCATGGCATGTTTTCATCACGTATATCATCACGACGTGGCTTTCATGTGCGGCCGTCTGTTTGTGGAATAGTGCCATGCCGGCTTTGAACAAATTTGGCGTGTTTATCATCCTTGTTGGCTTTATCATCACAGTCATTACTGTTACGCTTATGCCTGGCACTGGAGGTCGCCCGCCGCATGCTAGCTCCGCGTTTGTGTGGAAAGATTGGACGGCTGATATTGGATATCCGGATGGCTTCGTCTTTGTCGCGGGAATGCTTAACGGAGCGTATAGTGTTGGATCGGTCCACGCTACGACGCAGTTGGCTGAGGAGATTCCTAACCCTAGTCGAAACGTCCCTATCGCTATTTTATTCCAGGTAGCGACTGGCTTTGTCACCGGACTTTGTTATCTCATCGCCATCATGTACGCCATCAACGACTACGACGCGCTTTTCGAATCTGCGTATCCCATTGCAGAGATATATCGTCAAGCAACTGGTTCTGCGGCTGGTGCCACAGGCTTGCTGTCACTGGTTATGATTTGCATTGCCTTGACGGTCGTGGGACTGTACATCACTTGCGGTCGAACACTTTGGGCTCTTGCCCGCGATGGCGCGACTCCATTCCCAGGTGTCTTCGGCCACGTCCAAGAATCTCTTGATATGCCTCTCTGGTCCACCATTGCCACTGCAGTTCTTGTCTCTGTCCTTGGTGCGATCTACGTTGGAAGCACAACAGCCTTCAACGCCTTTGTGGGAACATTTATTCTCCTCTGCAGCTGCTCATTCCTGTCGTGTATTCTCCCAAACCTCCTCAGCGGACGCAAGAACATCACATACGGACCATTTAAAATGCATGGAATTTGGGGCTTTATTGTCAACGGCATCGCTTGTGCTTATCTCCTTATCTGGAGTGTTATCTATTGCTTTCCTTACGCTTTGCCTACGACGCCACAGAGCATGAATTATACATGCGTGATCTGGGGTGGATTGACGTTTTTAGTTAGTGTTTGGTGGTTTGCGAGTGCAAGGAAAGGATACAAAGGGCCCACGACGACTGGAAGTGTTGTCTCTGGTGTCGCCGTCGATTCGGTCTGATGTGTTAGTGGCGATAGCTGAGTTGTTTCCCCTCCTTTTGATTTAATAAATGTATATAATCCAATAAGCATCCATTTGCCTCATCCTAATTACAGATCTGTTTCTTCTGATCTGCCGTGCCTGCTGAGTGGTATATTGATAGCCTGCAAGATGAAGATCAAGGCGAATAATAAATCCATACCGGCCTATCATATATCAATTGTCCGCGTCTTCTCCTCTCTTTTGAATATCCAGTCTTAGTCATCCGTTCCATATAATAGGGCGAGACAAGACCAGGTTCAGGAATGGCTGGCCTCAAAAAAAGGCGGAAATTTGGGTCTATGTACTGTATTCTGTGCGCAAACATATCAGGAAATGCATTGTGACTGTGATGGACATTACATGACATTACAGTAGCCTAGGCAACAAAATGATTGTATGCACACGCGTAACATAAAGGGATTTTGATGAGATCGAGGCCACGCTGTGCATTTGCAGCGCTTATCGAGGAAGCAATGTGTAGGTACACGATCTTTGCGGATCTTGTCATGGAGATCAATGTACACTAAGATATGCATTGACCATAGATTCCATTATTCAGTGTCCTGAGTGTCTCGATCAATCTAGACTGGAGAGACTTTGGTTCAGGTTTTGCTCGGGTTCTTGCGCGCAAAACATGGATAAGCCAGACAGTTTGATACTTGGGGTTCCACATGGACAAGGAATAGGGTTGAAATGTGTTGCCGCGAGAGTGTTTCCAGCGGCAGTGTCAGTATCTTCGTGGCGAGGTTTTTTCAGTTGAATGCTGGCAATGAGTGAGTAATACCGAAAACACCTCAGCTTACTATACTGCGCCGCCTCAAAGAACAACAGCATTGCTACTTTCGAGGCCACAATCGTTTCATGAAGAGGCCATTGCAAAGATGGCATCATGCGTTCTTTGATAGAAAAAATACCAATGCCTTGGTTAAGGGTTCAGAGGAGGTTGGGCATAGTCGATCTGAAACCCCGTTTGCGGGGTTTGCTCGTTGAACCGCCGAGATTGATTGATAGTGATACGGTAGTTGGTAACGATCAGCGCTTTGGCTACCAAACGCGAATAGCCTCAGTTTCTTTTGTTAGGCGAGCAAGACCAAGGATGAGGCCATTTTCTTGACCAGCCACATTGGGTTGGGCTACGGAATGAGTCAGAAAAAGCCTCAATTCGACACATATCTATTTATTACTCATAGCCCTCGTTCCCTCAAAATTACATTGTCTACTGTCCAAACAATTGTCCTGTCTCTTTCATTGCCTCACTCAAACAGTCCATGGTTCAACATTGGCTGAGCCGCTCACCCTAGTATAACCAGTGAGTGAGTGACTAGAAGAGGATTTACCCATTTTTACGACCCTTCTCGAACGAATCGGAAACCCCCACATAAACGTTGCAGCCCGACCCGAAGTCCACGCCTAAAATGGCCTCAAAAGCTACAGGGACTCCCCCCTGTAAGTCTAGGAGCCCAAGCTGCTGATCTGTTGCTGTTGACTGGATGCCTTGATTTTAACGATTGGGCATGCTAAGATCTGAGTTGTGGGGGAGAAAGAAGACAAGACAAGACAGCAGAAGGATGGATATCAAGGATATCAAGCATCACGACAGAAAAGGCCACAAAATAGAAATAGAAAAAAAGGATACAAAAAAAGAAGTAGGGCATAATTAAGCGAATTTTTTGTTCCACAAATGTAACATAACGCAGAATGTACGTGCTTTGTACTGAATGATTCTGGTTTGGCTTTGTTGTACACGTAAGACACACAGCGGTATGGAGTCGTGCATTTCCTTTTATCCTCTTTTCTCCCCTTTCTTGCAGAAGAGAGGTTATCGCTTAGTCCTCCGGTGAATGATGCTCCTAGTCGCTTTGGTCCGCCGGTCACTCTAGTCTCTAGCATCTGCACAGACATCTTCCACTTCGGCCTTGTTTCGACAGCGGAGGAGCCGGGATCCCCATTCCCCTGCAGAGGGTCAGAAGCCCGGGGAATGATTCCCTTCAAACCACACCTGTCCACATGGCCAGTCAGTTGCCACTTGCGTGTAGACGGTCTCTTTTTTGTCAACTGTCAGGTCAGAGCTTCACCTGTGCAGTACAGTAGCCTCACCCCCCGCTGACTCCGGGGGCATATCTAGACTTGAGGCCAATCGAGCCCTTGCAGAATGTCGGGTCACCACATTGCTCACATACCGAAATAGACTAGGGCCTCTTTTTTTCTTCCTTTGTCTCTTTCTTTCCCGCCCGCTATGCAGTCCAAGCAAGGATCATGCCTCACTCGTCATGGGCACAGCCGATTTGGTAGTAATTGGTCCAGCTGTTCAACTGCAGGTCTGGCCTGGCCGTGCCCAATCTGATTTTTTGAATGTGGTTGGTAGTGGATCAATTTCACTGATAACCCCTGTTGGAATTGGGTTGGGCTTGGCTTGGCTCGGGCTCTTCCCCCCGGCTCTTGTAGATCCAAGGCAAAAACGAGGTTTCGAGGTTGAACAAAACTGGCGGCTATACACCTTATTTTCAGTCCGAGCTGATTTCTCTTCCCTTTCTTTTTCTTTCTCTTTTTTTCCTCTAGAGATAGCTAAAGCACAAAACATTAATCAATCGAGGCCTCTTTTGTTCCTTTTTGTGTCCTCTATCCTTATTCCATTTATCTAGTGTACCCTCGACCCTCTTCACCGCCGCCCGCCGATCATATCACCCACGGACCCTGGTACCGTCTTAGTACCGTACCCACGAACCAACCCACGAAGACAGAATATACTATACACACGAGCGAGACAAAGAGAGAAACTCGCCTTTCATCACCAAATAAAATAATTCACTTCATCATCATATACACGCACACACACACAACACAGACAGTCTCATTTCAATATGAGGAAATCATCACAGAAGACAGCCACAAAGCCGGCGCCAGCGCGTCGGCCTTTTGATCCGCTGTCACAATATGAACAGCAACGGCAGCAGGAGACTGCCATGGCCCTCACAATCCGGGGTAACCCACCCAGGAACAATTCGTCGGATGAGAGCGCAAGGAACCCAAGAACTACCTCAACTGCCCTTACACGGAACCGATCAGTCTCCCGTCCACCACCTACTCGTCGACCAGACGATGATGGCTTGTCCACCGTCTCGGAAGCCACCACTGCACCCTCAGAAGTCTCAACCGTCTCTTCAGCCAGTGACGTTTCTTCCATCTCACCACCACCCATGAACCGACGACAGGACTCTGGAAGAGGCTTCATGTTCCAGCCCCCTCAACTTCGCTTCAGATCTAGCCACGACACTCGATCACCAGAGCGTTCACCCAGAGCCTCATACATGTCCGATGACAACTGGGATTCTGCCTCGGAGCTAGGATGGGGAAGTTCATCCAATGTCTCGGTCTCCACAAGGGCCACTACTGTCATGAGTGAGAGTGAGGATGACTACTCCAAGACACCTACAAGGTCTCGATCCATTGTTCGTCAGACGGGCGCTCTGTCAACCCAGTCGTCTCGTCCCACTGAGAAGACCGTTCAGTTTGAGACAGACAGTCAGCTTGAGAGAACATCTGGACGACAGGTTGAGCGTCAACAGGAGAGGACCAAAGAGCGATCACGAAGTCGTGGTAGAACCTTCCACATTCACATTGAGCCTACCGCCCAACAACCGCAGCAACCAGCACAGCAACAGCAGCAACAACAGCAACAGGTTACCACACAGCAGCCTCAACAGATCACACAGCAAGCCATCACACAACAGCCCGTTGCTCAGCAGAATGGCGCCATTGTTCACTCTACCACAACGACTACCTCGTCGTCATCCACCTACACTCAGCACCCTGCTGGTCAACCAATGATGGCTCAACAGCCTGCAGTTGCCCCCCAGCCAATGGTGACACAGCCCATCATGCCAGCCCAACCAGTCATGTTCACTGCTCCCATCAGCCCTCCCATCGTGCAGCCTGTGCAGCAACCCTTCCAACAGCCTCTTATCCCACAACAACCACAGACTGTTCCTACACCTCAACGCATCCCAGAGGAGCGTCAGCTTCCTCAGCCTGAGCGCCCTCCTTCCCGACCGAGGGCCCGCTCACGCCACGATGTGGAAGAGACCATGTCTGCTGAGCTCGAGAACCTCCGCCGGGAGCTCAAGACGCTCAAGGAGAAGCAGAAGGAGACGCACAAGGATCTCAGCGATGCTCGGTACAGACTCTCCAACATGCAGACTGACAAGGATGAGCTCCGAGAAGAGAGGAACAAGGCCCAGGCTACACGCGACAGGCTTGTTACTGAGTTCGAGGAGCAGACTCGTCTGCTTGAGAGAACAAGGACGAGACTTGATGAGCAGCGTCGCACCTTGGAGCGATTCGAGAAGGACCGTGATATGTCAATTGACAAGGTCAAGAAGGATCGCGATCAGGTGCTCGACAGGTTCAAGTACGAGCGTGACCAAGCCATCAAGAACGTGGACAAGTTCAAGCGAGAACGCGACCATGCTGTGGAACAGGCTCAGAAGGATCTTGATTCTACCATCTCCAAGTCCAAGAAGGAGCGCGACCAAGAGTTGCAGCGACTTCAGCGCGAGCGCGATGAGATGGTGTCTCGCATCCAGCGGGAGCGCGACTCTGTTGTCGACAAACTCCAGCGAGAACGTGATCAGACTGCTGAGAAGGCCAAGAAGGATATCGACATGGCTATCTCCAAATCCAAGAAGGAGCGTGACGCAGCCATTGCCAAGCTCCAGAAGGAACGGGATCACGCTATCGAGCAGGTCAAGAGGGAGAAGGATCAGATCATTAGCCAGGCCAAGAAGGAGCGTGACATGATCGTCTCCAAGCTCACTCTGGAGCGCGATGAGCTTATCAAGACCGAGGCTGCCTTCAGCAACAGGGTTAAGGAGCTTGAGGATCACCTCACCAAGCACCGCGAGCTTAAGGCTGCTCTTGAGAGGAACTATGAGGACCTCAAGAAGAACAGCCTTGAGGCGACCCAGTCCACCAGCAAGTTCGAGGCCAAGGCTATCAACTTGGAGCGTGAGCTCGAGGACATCAAGGCGATCCGCAAATCTCAGGAGACAGCCTATCAAGCTCGCCTCGCCACCATGGAGATTTCTCAGGAGTCGATGCAGTTCCGCGTCAACAACATGGAGCAGGACCTCGTCGAGAAGGCTAAGGAGCTGGGCGAGATGTCTGTAGCTCGCGACCGCTTCCAGTTGGAGAGCGAGAACTCCAAGAACCAGGTCGAGTCCCTCAGCAAGGACAAGCTCGGGCTTGAGGAGGACAAGAAGAACTTGCAGCAGCAAATCACCGATCTCACAAGCGACAAGACGCGACTCCAAGAACAGCTCACAGGGCTTGAGACCGACAAGAAGACGCTCGAGGCACAAGTTACGACACTCCAGGCGACGATTGATGATCTGATGAAGGACAAGGAAGCCTGGGCCAAGGACAGTGAGAGTAAGGAAGCTCAAATCGCTGGCCTGGACACCGAGAACGGAGCGCTCAAGTCGCAGATCGAATCCATCACTAAGGAGAAGGAGGCGGTTGTAAAGGACATGGAGGAGGTGGAGACCAAGAGGAAGAAGCTCAAGAAGAAGTACGAGCAGCTGTATGACGAGAGGGATGGGCTGAGGGACAAGATGAGGGGTTTGATACGCGCCCAGGACGATCAGTCATCGCAGGTGCTGAGACTGTCTGTGGAACTCTCAGGCCTGAGGTCGGAGAACATGGCCTTGAGATCCGACGCTGGAAGCACCATTTCGAGCGCAATGTCAAGCATCTCCAGCTCTATGAGCACTATCAGTGACGCGCCCACAGCAGCATCGGACGTCACGGAGAAGGCTGAGCCAGCTCCGGCGCCAGAGCTTGCTACTGTTGAAGAGGTCCCTGAGACTGTTACCGAGGAAGTCATCATAGTCGAGGAGGAGACTACAGTCCCCGAGGCTGAGCCTGCACCCGAAGCAGAAGCCCCTCCTGCTGAGTCTGCCCCCGAGCCCGAAGGTGACCCTGCTCCTGAGCCCGAGGTTGAACCTGCGCCAGCACCCGAGCCTGAGCCTGCCGAAGCCGCGCCTGAACCTGAAGCACCAGCTGAGGAGAAGGTTGAAGACCCAGCTTCTGAGCCAGTAGCCCGCGAGCCTGAAGCAGAGCCAGCCCCCGAACCAGCACCAGCTTCTGATGAGCCTGCTCCTCCGACACTCGAAGAACAGAATACCGAGCTCAAGGAGAAGCTCACCACAGCTGAAGAAGCAGTCACCTCTATGACAACCAAGCACGACGACCTCACCATCAAGTTTGAAGCCACAGCCGAGAACGCAGGCCGCCTTCAACTCAGCGTCGACACCCTCACTGCCGAGCGTGACGAGATCACCCAGAAGCTCACCACCCTGCAAGAAGAAGCTACAGCTCTTCAGCAGAAGGCTGATGAGGTTACAACTGACCGTGATGATCTCAAGACCAGACTCGCTGCCGCTGAGGAGCAGATTGCCGCTCTTATCGCTGAGCGGGACGAGCTGAACAAGAAGCTTGAGACTGCTGAGCGCGAGGCTGTGATTCTGAACGCACTTAGGACCGAGAACAACAATCTCATGAAGAAGCTCGATGATGCCAAGAAGGCTCAGAAGGCTGCTGCGTCCAAGGTGAACTCTCTCGAGACCCAGATTGCAGCGCTGGTGGCCCAGATCAACAACGGTGGCGGTGTTCCAAGAGCGAGCTCCAAGGGAAGGAAGCCCATCAAGGATCCCAAGCGAGCTCAGGAGCTCGTCATTGTGAGGGATCCTCGGGAAAAGGGACTGTAAGTTTGTTTCCTCTTATGACTCATATGGTGATAGTTTACTAACAGTTTAGTAGGAGCTCTATTGTACGACGACGAAACCTGGACTCGGCTACTGCAAGGTCAGGTTCTCGGTCCGACGGATCTGCGGATTCGTGACTAGTTGAATGGTTGAAGGATGTCCTTCACATTGAGAGAACGGACATCTAATTATTATAACGACATAACGCCCGTCATGCCATATCAACCATAAACAACATAAACACGGCATGACATTATTACACATCTCTACAAGAGATTCGTCAAGCTTAACATATCATGACCTCATCCTATCCTCAATGAGGAGATGGATCAAGGTCGACACAATACGACCCTGCGCTACATCATTATACCGAGATGAGCCACGGTTAACACTCCTTTGAACTATTTCCTTTGTCATCTTTTCTTTTCAACTCTCGCTTTGTCATTTTTCATTGAGTTTGGGTGGGAATACGTTGTTAATATTTGAACTGTTTGAGTAGCAAGCGGGCGGGCATGGCATGTAGAAGGGTTTCAAAACATAAGACGAGCGATGCGATATTTGTACGAAGAATATTTCTGTATGGGTTATATTATATCAGAGGTAGATGAGAGATGGAATTATGGATTTCACTACGAAGGATGATAATGGGAATTTTATAGTTTTGGAATAAACATAAATTGGATGGATTGTCATTTAACTATGTGCCACCATAACCATCTTCGTCTCTTGAGTGTGTTAGTTTGTGTACTTTGTGGTCTCTACTGCGCTGTATATCCTCCATCAACTGGTAGACACACGCCCGTGATCCATCTTACCTCTTGACTGGCAAGGAAGATGGCTGCACCCACGAGGTCCTGAGGTGTACCTGTTCCATGCAGAGGATGCTTTGCGCGAATGTGTTCCTTGTCATGCATCTTGATGGTGTCGGCGAAAATAGCCGTCTCTGTATCTATACGACTCTGTCAGCCAACGTCCTTGCGTTCCAGAATTGGGGTTGCTTACAGCCAGGGCAGATGGCATTGCAGTGAATACCATCTTTTGCGTAGTCCAGCGCGACGGAGCGAGTCAAGTTCGACACTGCTCCCTTTGAAGCAGAATATGAAGCTATTTAGTTAGCAGACAATCAACTTCAATGGATAGAATACTTACGGACGGTGTATCCTCCGACTATGCCAAAGATGGAGGAGATGTTAATGATCCAGCCACGATCACCAGATTCGTTCTTTTCCTGTTTCAGCATCTGGGCGATAGCATACTTGCTGGTTAAAAAGATCGACTTGAGGTTGACAGCCATAGTCAGGTCCCACCACTCTTCTGGAGTTTCATGAATTCTGCATGGTTCCTTTCCTGCTTCGATGGAGATACCCGCGTTGTTGACCAACCTGTACCTTGTTAGCATGTCTTCTCCTTCCAGTTTATGTGGTTACAACTAACACATCAACCCGGCCGAACTGAATCACCGTCCGAGTGATAAGCTCATCTACAGCAGCAGCTTTACTAACATCCGTCTGCACAAAAATGGCTTTGCCGCCTTTGTGTCTGATGAGTTCATCCGTATCTATCGCTTCTTCACCGTTCACATCTGCGCGTGCACCCTGTTGTAAGTCTGCACACACAAGCAAGGCTCCTTCTCGTGAGTAGCCCAGTGCTATTGAACGGCCCAGGCCAGAAGATGAGCCTGTTACGATACAGACTTTGTCTTTGAGTCGGGGTCCAAAAGTTGGTGTGCTCATGGTTGATGAAGGATTGATTCGTTGTGGTTGGATATCAGTGAAATCAGTTGATATTTATATACATGATACTGAGGTCTAAAGACTTCGGGAAGATTGCCCATGTGAGATAAATCTCTAAAATGAGGCCCAATGGGTTGCACTGCAGAATGGGGATAGTGGGTTCTGATACCGAGTTTGGCGCTGTAGTGCTGATCCGTAAATGGATATCAAGGCGAATGCAACGAGAATACAGTGGAAATCAGGCAGCAGAATTCTCATATTAGGGCAAGTAAGCCGAAAATAATTATCTTGTACTATCTCGAGCTAGATTTCTGCTACGTTTCTCTACATGTAAACATGTGATTATTGTCCTGTTCTGGTAATTGTCTTTGCAACAGATGCCTTTTCAAGAACCAACCAGTCGACGATCCACAACTCCCTACCTATTGTACAGAGTTGCTGGTGACTCTGAGTACTGGCTAACGTTGAGCCCACCTCTAGACCAATCCCTTGCACTATTTCCAGTACCCGGCATCACTTGCACAATCTCCCGTTTAACTAATCCTGCACCGACATGCTGAGGGTTGTGCTTTCTAATTTAATTGTAGTTTCCTGGGATCACCCATTTGAAGTATTTCATAGGTACATGATACTTTCATTGCAGAAGGTACTTGAGCGTTACGCTTGGATTTAAATAAGCGCTGAACTTGTTTCATCCAGACACTGTAACCCCACCTTCAGCGCTCGATAGTGTAACCTAAGCATGAAGGCTGGTAGGCAATCACTCTGAAACAACCCAAAACCAACAACCAACAACCAACAACCAACAGTCAATGCCAATTTGCAAAATTAAACCATGTAATTTCACCTCCCACTTTGTGTCCTTGTTTTTACTTCTGGAATTTTGTTGTTGCCTCCCCCAAACACAACTAAAATGTCCTTCAGTCCAGGCTCACACTGTTCTTCCGATACTCTCGAGCAGAGCTGGAAGGAATATTGGGAGGCTCGAGTCAAGGAACTTCCTCTGCTACCCAACCCGCGACCTCGCGCTCTGACGCCTGACTCGCCCTACAGCTCCGAGATCAATCAAGCGTCGAGGCCATTGCATCAAGGGTCTAGCTCCTGGTTCAAGATCCCGCCCAACATTCGAAGAGATATCCTTCGCATGGCTTTTGGCGATACGCGCCTTCACCTCTTTATCGACTGGAACTATCCTGATGCCCCTCGCCAGCCCTCCCAAAATTTTCATTGCAATATTGCTTGCGGACCTGTAGGCGACGACAACAGAACCGAGCACCTTGTCGACGAGACGCAGCCACAGAGATGGCAATGGTGGGGTTCAAGGTGCCATCGGTCAAGCCCTAGGGATACTGAGAACCTCGGCCCCATGACAAGAGGCGGCTCTAAAGGTCCATGGGCTGACTACTGCCGAAGCGGTGGGAAGGCTGAAGTTTGTGAAGCCTGGAGACGTCAAGATGGGCCATCAGCATGCCATATAGGAGTTATGGGCTGGCTATTGTCCTGTCGTCAAAAGTAAGCTCTTCTTCACTTTGTAACTTCCTAAACTCGAACTTACATAATGTCATAGTTACATGGAAACTATCGACATATTGTACTCCACGAACACTCTGATCTTGAATGAATCGCATATGCTCAGCTATCTCCCGAAGCTATTGTTACCTCAGAGGCTTCAGGAAATGACATCACTCGAGATTACGTGGCCATTGAGATCCTGCAGAACAACTGATACAGGGGAGTTCGGTTGGGAAGTTCTGGACGCAGACAACCTGGACATCCTCTTGGATTTAGTCTCGACGTCCCAGTTCCCTGCCCTTCGTCGGCTTTATGTATCACTTCCCTTAGAAGAGTATCATGACCTAGCTCCCTTTGGAGCGTCCGAACATGTGGATATCATCTTGAAACGCCTGGATCTGTTTGTGCAACATAAGACACAGGTGCTCGAGTGTTCGTTTGCATTACCTAGCCCTTTCTTTGAGAGAATATTACATAATGCAAAAGAGAAATATGAGGAAATTCTACAGGGAATCAAAACAACGACGCGATTGGAATCATACAGACAAGTTTGGAGAGATATTAATGGCAGTACGGCCACTGTCAAACTCCTTTATCGTGACAGCTACCCAAACCGGCCACATAATATTGGTCAAGAAGACGAAGAAATTGTTGGCTACTGGATACTCGAGGGATCAGACGAGCCTGTCCCTTTTAGTGAATTTGAAGAGGCGCTTCATAGAGGAGGGATTCGCGGAATGGGTTTTGAGCCTTATATGGAATAAGATTGAGATGACTATTAGACACTATCTGATGATATGGTATTATAGCCCAACAGACTTTGGAGCCTTGAGTTATGTGCTTGATTCAAATATGTGAAAAGATATTATCGTACATAACCTTGCAATATTTGACGGAGATTCTCATGCAATTTAACAGCCTGTTACCTTGGAAAATCTATGATACCGGGAACTGGAATGGGCCAATTTTCCAAATTGTTCAGAGAGGAATAATTTGAATTTAACCTTATGGCATATCTCCTTGGATATAGATCAAGGTTACACATTGAAAAATCACAATATAAATACACTTTGAGCCATCATGACCGATGCCTCCAACACAACAACTCTCTCATTTTGGCCACAAAGAATCAGAGAGGAATAAACAAATAAAATTCAATTATGCAATTGAGACCGGAACCAGAGAGAATAAAAAATGTAAGGGTCTCATGTGGTCGGCCGATTAAGCAGGTGGACGGGGCCTTTTCTTCTCATATTTCTTGCCTGGAATTCTTGCCTTACCCCCGTGCGACCAATCCCACTTGTCTAGGTACCTGTGATATTGTTAACCCTATCCGTGTCTTCTTTGATGTTCAATAATTACATAGCTAGAGCAAAGAAAGTTAGAGATTCGGCATTTTTGATAGCCTTTTTGGGGCCGCAGTATCTCTTATTGGTCTTGTCGCGACATTCTGCCAAGTTTATCACATGGCTAAGGCCATCTGGGACAACACGTCGAATCTATCAGTCCTTTGCTTTTACTTGCATAATTCCAGGGAATTACTCACATGCCATGTGCCGATGCCACCCTTTGTTATAAGCGTCACTCCAGTTGTATTCTATTTCAGGCTCTTTGCGAACACCATCAACGTCCCAAATCGTGTTGCCATCCTGATTCAGTGCAGACTGATCCAGAATATCTGACGATATTTAGCAAAAAGCGACATGGAGACAATTGGGAAGCATGTTACCTGCATGTTGTAATTGGCTTGGATCAGTTATCTTGACCCAACCACCGAACCAGTGGGTCAGCTCGTGGAACACGGTGACAGGGAGAGTGTCGCGGTGATAGTTGAGCCATTGAGATTCATAAATCCCGGACTCTTTCAAATCCCTCGGCCACTTTCCAGATTTATAGTCTCTGCCAAAGACCCTGTCACAAAAGACGATCAAGTCGTGTGCCAAGAAAGCTTCAGCGTGTTTCCCCCGCGTGCATATGTCTGGCCCCCGTCGCTTAGACTCTTGGAAGAAATAACGATGGTCATAGACCCAGGCTCCGTCCTTGGTTATATGCCTCCGGAACTCGTAGTGGTCTTCGAGATCAGTGATTGGCTTCCAAGCCCATTGATCAGCTCCTATTGTCTCTCCGCACATAATTTTGGGCTTGATGCCGTGCTTCTTGAGTTGGCCCACGTAACCATGTTCGAAGTCGTTCGTTGCTGACATCTTCGTCTTCATATTCTCAAAGAAACCTTGCCATACATTAGCAAAGCATTGGACAAGCGCAAATGGGACTTACCCAGGACCTGGGCGAGATATGGCGAGTCACTTGTCGGTTCGAAACCCAACATGGCGTGGCAAGTCTTGTAGACTGTCTTAGCTCTCTTCGTGAATTTTAGGTAACCTTCTGGATCCTTAGTGGGATCTGGCCTCGAGCCCAAAAGCTTGAGGGCGTCGTAAGCTGCAGTCGCCATTCCTAAAGAGTCCTCCATAGCAGCTTTCATGCTCTCAGCTTCATCATCACAGCTCTTGTCAAGATCCCAGATAGCGAGTACATCGACTGCGCCGGTGGAAGCCGGAGCAGAAGTTGTGGTAGTAGTAACTTCTTCAGCTAAAGAAACATGAACAAGCAGCCCAACGAGGAGCCAGACAAAGGGAAAGACAATCATGGTACTATTCGTGCGGTGATCATGGGAATAAACAACAATTTTAACAAAATAGGCTGGGTTAAATAAGAAAAGGGTTATCAGATATGGATTGGAAGAAGATTGAATACAAACACCATACGTCTTATGAGAACATACAATGATTTCCGAAGATCGATGTGGTAGACTTTTAAGTTCCCAAAGGGAGACAGGAAGCGTCCAAATCAGTCGATGCAGGCACAGACTCAAGAATGCCCCCTTGCTAATTTTAGGTTCTTCAGTGCTTATGCTGTTGGTTATTGGTTGTTGGTTGTTGGTTCATATCCTGGACTATCCTCCCAGCATGACCTGATTGACCGTGCAGAGAGAAGCCCAAGTCCCTGTAGTCACAAGGATCTACCCGCTGAACGAAAACAAAGTGCCAGGCCGTCCGTTTCAAATCTGCATATTGCCGTTAAATTGAGGAAAGCAACAATACTCGAACCAACAGAGTTCCACTATAAGGAAGATCATCTTGTTGAGATTGGTTGATTGAAGATGGTTGCACTACGCGTTACGCTCCTCATAATCTCGGCGGTAAACTGGTGCAACGCATTATGATATATTCGAATAAATTAAATTGTCTTGGGCTGTTGGTTGTCCGTCTCTCATTGAAGAGCTGATCAGCTCTCTGTTGAAGTCAGGATAACTATGTCGATTCTGGTGCCCCCAGCCTTCGTTGCAGACCAATTCCCTCACTCTTCTTTCTCATAACACTCTTATCTTATGTCGGTCCTTTCCTCTACGCTCAACACGCTGCGATCCGTCTTCTACTTCTAATATAGACTCCTTATCAATCATGCATACGGCATGGAGATCCAGTATGCTCATATTGGGCGCTGCGGTTGGGTGTTCCCGGGCTGGACAACCAGCTTCCCATCACCTACTGCGTAGAGTTCCCCAGGCATATGATATACCTCCTCCAATCATACCCATTTCCAGCACTGTTCATTCTGGCAATACCAGTGCTGTGAACCCATCACACGACACTGCTTTCCCAACCTCCACGCCGCACTCTATGCCCTTACCAGTGGCTTCAGGACAAAGCTCTGATGTTAGTCATGATGCTGGCAGAGGCACCGGGACTTCTATTGAGACAAGTCTTGATGAGACATATGTTGAAGTCACGCAGAGCACTACGGTTCGATCTTCTCAAGACCTGGCTGTTACGTTATCAACACCTCAGTCTGATTTAACTGAGGCTTTTTCTGCAACGAGTTACGATCCGGGGGCGTTTCAAAATTCAGAAAGTCTTTCCCAGCCCACATGGACCAGCACTCGTGAGGGATCAGAGGACATTCCTTCGCTATCTCCGGAATCCTCAGGGAACCCAGAGACAACACAAACCTCTTTCACAGTATCTCAGAATTCAGATTCTATGACTGGAACTTGGGTGCAAAGTGAGACCTCGGTAACTTCTGAGATCTTGCTAATCATGTCTTCAGAGACAATATCAAAAAGTTCAGAGCCTGAAACCGAGATCATTGAGACCTACACGGGCTCTGGTGAAAGAGAGTCACAAGTACAGCGAGATTCTACTGTGCTGGGAGACGCGACTTCCTCGCCAATTTCCTCAGCAATGCGGGAGCCTTCTGAAGCCTTCGACAGTTCTAGGGAAGCCACAGAGTCGATAGAGCATCCTGTGACGAGTGGTGAACCAGCAGGTTCAACAACAGTACCCATAACAGTAGAGACTTCAACACCAGCTTTGACAGGTGCAGGAGACATGCTTGTTACTGGGACTAGCGGCACAGTTGCAACATATGTCCCTGAACAGGATGCAGATTATGCTTCTTTGACAGGGACTATCACGACCACAGATGAAAATGGAGATGATATTATCATTTTTCCTTTTGGCTGGTTTTGGAGACTAGACGGTGGCAGAGGTGGCGCGGGAGCAGTCCAGCCCCCTGCTCCTACTATCAACCCCGCCGTGGTCAATCAACCAGACGAGAAGGAAGGTAATAAGAATGAGGATGAAGATGAGGACGAAGAAGCATCGACCAAAGATGACAACAAATCCACCGTTGAGTCTACAGCATACTCCACCACGGAAGACGCTACCACTACAACTACCCAAGAGCCAGAGACGACTACATCGACAGAAGAGTGTACCGCTATGACACAGCAAGATTGCACTAGGACTATCTCGTACATGACTTCAGACGGTACTCAGATTATGTGAGTATAAAAACACAACGAACATCACGCCATAACATGAGGAAGATACTGACAATGTACCAGGACTGAGTTCGGCGACTGTCCTACAGTCGTCAGCTGTGCCACCGAGGCTCAGACCACAGCCACTGTGACACTTTCAGAATTGATCTGGGCTGGTGGTGCTATCGAGACCCCCATGGCTGTTATACCTGAAGATGCACTGACAAAAGAAGTTGACCCGGACATACTTGACGCGTTGGAAGAGGAGTGGGCAAGGATATTTGATCGAGAGGATGGACTATTTCCTGGATTCGAAAATGACACTGATACAACTGTCGCTGAGACGGCAACTACAGACGCTACCACCGACACTGAAGCCGCAACTACGGAAACTTCAACCAGTCTGACTGCGACGGTAACTACAGAGTCTGGATCATCATTCGCCACTACAACACCAAGTACGTTGATCACAATGACCAGAGGCTCTAGTGACTCGTCAGACATTACAAGCACCACCATGGAAGCTCCTCGGACATACCTCCCATGCGTCATTCGTGGTGGTCCAGCCGTCGAGACCCCATATTGTCAATGTTCCACAACTGTCGATGGTCAAGGCTACTATGCCACAACGACCCTAGTTGACAACAAGTGCGTTGCATATACAACGTTTCCGTCACAAATCACCTCTGCACCTCCCTCGGGGCCTATTACTGAAGAACCTGTCCAAGAGCCTATCACAACTACAATAGACGGAACAATATTGGTTTGGTCGGCTTACGTACTCGACTACATCAATATCCCAGGTGTTACGAGAATCACACAATCAGTTGGTGTAGGCGAACCGTCAACAGTCTCAACTCCCTTGCCTTCCCAGACTGCTGTGGACAACGATGGTGGTGGCCAGTGTGGCACTGCTGATAGTTTATCCAAGCGAGGCTTGCGCGAGGCATGCGATAGAGCGATAGGCCAATTCGAAGATGACGTGGTTTATACTGGTTATACTTCACGCTATAGTCGATTGACGAAGGGTATCCTTATGACGGCATCATTTGGCAAAGCGGCTTGTGTTGCTAAGTTCGAGTGCGACGACTATGGTATTGGCATGGCAGGTTCTGACATCAAAGCAGCGTAAGTTGGCTGTGTTCCGCGGTGAAGAGATGTGCTAATACAGGTTACAGGCGTGAGAGTGCGAAAGAGAATGATGGAGTTGGAATCTGTGGTCATATTTATCTGTCGAATTCATGTAAAGTTGTCATGGACTACTGCACGAATTGTAAAAGTCGGGGGTAGGCTTCTCACATAAGGAATTTTCTCAAGTAGTAGTTTACTTGTCATTTAATGATTGATGCCTTTCCTTGATTACAGGTATACTAAAAACTAGGTGAGATATATAGGTGATGGGGCTACCAAGCCGTCGACGTAGGAGTCAACACCAACGTAGAGTGATCTAACATTCGAGACCTAACCTGTACCTTTCTGCAATATTTTTAAAGCTACAGGCGAGCAAGAAAGCTCTGGTGTGTTATGATTCGTGATTGGAAATAAAAATAAAACCCCTGGCATTCAATAGTCTCTCAAACTATCGACAGTAGCGTGACGCTAACTCAGCCTCAGACCGTTCTGACAATTTTGATAGGCAATAAATAGGAGGTGACAATTGCAGAGTCATTCATTCAACGCTTCGTTCTTGTAGTCTCTCACTTTCACTAAACTTGCGCTGTTTTTTGGCGCTTCCATTCGTTTAAAACAGGTCCTTTTTCGAGATGGTTTCCAGATCTATTCTTGCTGTAGCGGCTGTTGCTGTCGGCTTTCTCGGAGCCGAAGCCAGCCCTTGTCGACCCACAACCGTCACGAGCTTGTCTGAGAGTGAGACTTCATCGGTTGTTGTCTCTGTGTCTGAGGCTACAACATTGACTATCTCGATCGAGACTACTCCAACTACTGTGGCTGAGACTACTTCCACTATCTTGGACGAAGTCACTCCTACCACGCTTGCTGCGAGCACCACGACTTCTGAAGCACCAGCTTGTGTCGAAACTCAACTAATTTACAATTCTGGCTTTGATGGTAACGATGAGCTTTCGCCTTGGATGGGCGATGGCCAAGTGATCAAGAGCGGTGTTTATTCCGCCCCCAACGCCCTGTATGATTGCTTCCATCTTTGCAGCAGTAGTGACGTGCTAACAAGTTCAGGGCTCTCAAGTTTTACAGTGGTGGTGGTACAGCCGCAATCGCCCAGAATCTGCCCACCCTTGACGGTGGCTACTTGTTGTCGTATCGATGGGCTGTGCCTTCCGCAGTCAACCCTGGATCAGGCTTTTCTTGTACCATCAACCCCACGATCGGAGGTAACATGGTTGGCACCCTTTATCCTTCTGAGCTTTCTGGTTGGGCCCCGGAGACTCGGCCATGGTCTAGCGGGAGCAATCCTGTTACCAGAGCTGCCCTGGTCTTCAACCTTGAATGCTCTGGAGAGTATGATGAGCTTACCATCACTCTCGATGACATTACCTTGACGCGAGTCTGCGGTGGTGTCTCTGGTTAAGAATGACGGGTATAACAGATACTCGGTATGATAGAGGTTGCAAGAGAAAACTTGATGTCAAATCAAATCTGAATTAAACTATGTCAAGGAGCTTCCGTTCATTTCGTCAGCGAGAAGAGGTAGACTACTACTCTCTCCTTCATCTTCAATAATACTCCTATTTCGACCCAAGTTTTTAAAAAGCCGGAGCTAATAACATTAACTAAATCTTATGATGGGCTTCATGCATTTTTCCCTACTGACTGTCCTTCGGCCATTCATCAACAAGCTTTGCTCTGTGAAATCTAGTTGTCCATCCTAAGTCCCTTTCCACATCCTCCAAAAGGTTCAAAACCGCCTGCTGCTCCTCCTTTTTATGGAAGACCTGCCCTGCAACAAATAGAGCCTGCACAGAATTGGCCCTTATAGGATCACTTGGGTCAGCTAGACTGACACCGCATATTTCCTTTGCGTAGTGATGTACGTCCTCCTGGATCTTTCTGTACGAGTTCAAACGCGCTGAGACAGTCGATCGGATAAATGTGGATTCTTGTGGTTGGTTCACAAGTAGCAGTATCATTGCCATATGGTAGTTTTGCATGGTTGCGGCGCAAATGGGCAGTTCGTACCATATCTGCTCAAAGGCGGTGAAACATGGTTGTGAAGACGTAGGATACGGTGTTCTTGCGTATGGCGTAAATGTTGATGGTAGACTTTCATGCCATTTTTTGAACTCTACCATCAACATCTTCCAACGTTCAAGCAGACGCTCTTGAGTTACTCCGACTGTGGGACGCTGGCCATGGGGTAGGGCGTAGTCCGTAGGATTGATGGCGTCGCCTGATGTGAGATGATTTGAAAGCTTGCCGATCAGCCAGGTTAGTTCGTTGCTCTTGGTGTCCTCTTCGATGTCCGCTGAGGTACGGATATCCGCTGAGCATAAAGGACTGAAAGGCATCAGAGTACCGTCTGCAGTCGTGGCAAGACCTGCATTTTGCCAGAGACGGACATCTTTCAGGTCGAGACGCGTTTGTGTTTCGCTGATGACTTATGTCTGTTAGAAAGTACTGAATTAGGCGCCAAGGGCAGACTTACATGCACAAAGTAAATCTTGCCTCGCCAGACTCCAAAGAATAGGTCCCTGTATAGCTGTCCTGGGGATAACTATCGGCGAGGCAGGATGTGAGGTATCTTCGGTGGGTTTAAACAACGGCAAGGCACTTAGATGCGCTCTCCATGCTGTTCCAGGTGCATCCATGAGCTCATAAATACATAGGATCGCAACAGCCGCTAGCATATCCTCTTTCTCACTCAGGTCATTCTCGTACGTTTGTAAGTCTACTGCGTTTTTCAGATGATGAATGGCTTCGTCGTAGTGTTTTGCCGATTCATAACGCCAGTCGTACGAGAGCCAGATAGTGTCTTGGGGTGTTGGGCTAGGGTATAATTGAGACTTGTTCCTGTTGAGGCGATATAAGTGCTTCGCAGCGATGGCACAAATGGAAGACTTTAGAAGGGGACTCGTAGCAGCTTTGACAGGGACTTTCCCTGAGAAGTAACAGCCGGTATCAAATATGTCAAACCTTGTCATGTTAGGACCCGTGACTTGTGCCGTACTCAAGAGAACTTACCAAGTGCCCGGTCCTTCTTTGTAATGCTTTATCAGATGCAGAGTCGCTAATTTCGACTTAACAGCATAGTCGCCATGACCCGGTGTCTCTGGAGGAATGCAGTCTTCAACAAAGGGCTCTTCATCAATAACAAGAGAATCCTGGCCGTCCCAGAACTCCGATATTGCATGTGGTGTCTCAGGCGTTTCTTCTGCCGAGATAGCGGTATCACCTATTGTCTCGTCCTGTTCAGCGTATGGGTCGTCTATATGAATAAAGTGAACTGCATGATTTTCATTAGCATTCAGTATCAAGTACGCAAGAAAGGTCAGACATACGCTCGTCAGGAACTTCCAGCCACACGTGATCCCCGTCAAAAATATCTTGACCATCTCCTGAACCAAAACTCTCATCGTTATTTCTGCTCCCAGTATAATTCTTGAACGGTCGAAACACTGATCTTCTAGAGTAACTGCATGCTCGTGAACTCTTGGTACAAGCCCCACAAATGGGCTTTACTTCATCACACTTTAATTTCCTGCTCCTGCAGGTTTCACTACAACCAATTAATCAGATTTCCCATTCCAATGCAATAAGGGAATTCGTACCATCCGGAAAAAGAACGCATTGTTCTCTTGATAGAGGAAGCGAAGTATGGAAGGAAACGAAGCGAGCGAGGTTATTGAGCCGAGGAGATGTACATCAAGTTTGCTTGGTGGAGGTTTGTTGTTGATGGGAAATTGTGACATCAGAAATGGAAGTCAAGCCGAGCGAACTGAATCTGGAAAAAGTGGCTGACAGAAGAAGTCATCAAGGCGAGGAGGGAAATGTGGGGGTTCTTTCAAAGCCGGTACATACGAATACAGATGCACATCACGGATAAGCGGGGCTTGAAGATGAAGCTGACGGCAGCAGATGCCGAGGATTTCTTATTTATTGACTTGTTTATACTCAGTATTCAGTATCAATAGCTCTCATCTCATACATTCTAATAGTCCTTGTCCGTCGACATATCCAATAATGGCCTCTCAACCTGCCAAGCCATTCTCCGTCTCTGGCAAAACTGCCATCATCACAGGAGCTGGTTCAGGTTGGTTTACACAGGTATCACAGCAACAAAATACTAACACATATCAAGGAATCAACTTTGAATTTGCAAAGATTCTGCTCTCAAAGAACTGCAACGTCGTCATCGCAGACCTCGCCCTTCGACCAGAAGCGCAAGATCTAGTATCCCAATACTCCTTATCCCCACGAGCAGTCTTTGTCAAAACAGACGTGACATCCTGGAAAGATCTCACGAACGCTTTCAGAACTACCATCAAGGAGTTTGGTGACTTTGACATCGTATGCCCAGGCGCTGGTGTCTACGAGCCGAACTGGTCCAACTTCTGGCTTCCACCAGGCTCTCCCGAGAGCAAGGATGATCCTGATGGCAATGGCTACAAGTTACTCGACATTAACCTCACCCACCCTATTCGAGCTACCCAAATGGCTATTTCTTATTGGCTTCATGGTAATGGTGCAAAGGCATCAACTGAGAATCCAAAACGTGTGATTCATATTTCGTCCATCGCTGGTCAAATCCCTGTCTTCAGAGCACCAATGTACGGTGCGAGCAAGTTCGGCATCACAGGCTTTGTTCGGTGTCTCGCGACTCTTGAGCAGGTTGGTATACGGGTCAACGCAGTTGCTCCTGGTGTTGTGCGCACACCATTATGGACAGAGCATCCTGAAAAGTTGAAGAATGTGAACGAAGCACAGGATGCGTGGGTCACACCTGATGAATGTGCGCAGGCAATGCTGGAATGCGTGGAGAGCGAAAAGTATCTTGGAGGTACAGTGCTGGAGATCGGGAAGGGAAACACACGTCAAGTGCAAGTTTTCAATGATCCAGGACCGGATCTTAAAGACCCTAGCAAGGGATTCACGACTAGTAATGGGGATGAAGGGGATGCGAGTGTTTGGAATTGGCTTAGTGAGAAGGACATTTGGGGCTCCAAGTTGTAATTCGGCCCTTGTTAGGTTGCTATGATAATACCGAGTACAGAATTTGTGATTTCTCAGATCATTTCCTCTGTTCAAAGTGGTCTCTAGCCCCCCATCACATTGAACCATTTATGTCTACCTGTCCATTCTTGATAACAATTATGATGTGTCTGTTACATATGTTAGTGGCGTATCTGCATATGCGGATTGCCATATGTAGTAACCGACGATAGTCAAGTGACCTTGAACGTGTGAGTTGTTCTAATTTCCCCTCTCGCGTTGCATTTTTGTCCTGATTTGCTGCATTGCAGTAGACCCACGCGTATACGACCCCCGCTTGCAGGTCATGAATTTGTGTGAGTAGTATCTTGTTGCTTGATGTGCTGAAGTCTATTCAATACCCCTCAGCTGAGATTCCCAAAATTGGAGGTCGCTGACGTACACATCCAACCTCGCCTTGAGTGCCGTTTTCAGTTGTAGAAAATGGCCGATGTAATGGCTGCAATTGATGAGGCCAATTGGCTAACAGAGTAGGCAACGCTGGGAAAGAGGATTGAGAATGGCAATGCAAGCCATTATATAAACTAAAGGAGATTTCGCGCAGCTAGTTATTCCATTATAGTTGTTACCATAGTACCAATTGAAGATACCACCTCTGCATACACCACAATGGCTCAAACAGACATCCTCATTATCGGAGCTGGAATGTCAGGTATAGGCATGGGCGTTCAGCTCATTCGAAAGTACGGAACCAGAAACTTTGAGATCGTCGAGAAGAGCTCTGCTATTGCTGGAACGTGGAGTGTTAACAGCTACCCTGGCTGCGGATGCGATGTTAGTTGATCCAGACACGAGACAATAACTATCTAATGTTGTTTATCAGGTACCCTCGCACTTCTACTCCTATTCCTTCGCCCCCAATCCCAATTGGTCTCAAAAGTATGCCATGCAGCCGGAGATCGAGACTTACTTTAAAGATGTTGCCAATAAGTACGAGATTGAAAGGCATGTGAAGTTCAATGCCATTGTTGAGTCTGCTCGATGGAACGAATCTTTTGGTGTTTGGGAAGTCACCATTCGGGATCTTGAAACATCCAAAATCAGCATTCGCCGGTCAAAGATTCTTGTCTCCGCTGTCGGTGCGCTATCCATCCCCAAGGAGTGCAATATTCCCGGGGCATCCGACTTTGAGGGACACATGTTTCACACAGCAAGGTGGGATCATTCCTTTGAGTGGAAGAACGAAAATGTCGTTGTAATAGGTGAGTAGGCTCCGATATCACGAGAACCGATAACTAATGGACATAGGGAATGGATGCAGCGCGACCCAAGTCATCCCCACTATCAGCTCGGGAGATACAGCCGTCAGAAGAGTGACACAATTCGCAAGACAAGCACATTGGCTCTCGGAGCGACCTAATCCAGCATACTCATCGTCCTTTAAGTGGATTATGCGATGGGTTCCTTTCGCTATGCGAGTCTATCGTGCTTGGTTATACTATCAGAAGGAGCGAGATTTTGCAGGGTTTCACGTCACTAATGGATTCAAGATTCGGGACAGTTGGACTAAAGAAACTATTGAGTATATAAGAAAGACGGCACCTGACAAGTATCTTGACTTTTTGATCCCAAAGACTGAGATTGGCTGCAAGAGGAGAGTGAACGACACAGACTACCTTGCTTGTTTGCATCAAGATAACGTCGAGCTAGTATATGATGACCCTATTTGTGGGATCGAGGCCAAGGGTGTCAGAACGAAGTCTGGAAGATTAGTTGCTGCTGATGCAATTGTTCTGGCTCATGGGTTTGAGACACAAACACCTCTTTTTCCGATGAACATATACGGTAGAGACGGTTTGACTATCAACGAACACGTAAGTCTTTTCCCCACTGTTTCGATACGATACTGATGTCAGTAGTGGGATCGGGTCAGTGATGGTGCGGCATCATCATACTTCGGAACCTGCCTCTCGGGCTTCCCAAACCTTTTCGTCATGATGGGTCCCAATACGCTCAGCGGCCATCTCTCAGTCATATACACGACTGAGTGCCAGTTCAACTTTACTCTACGTCTCATCAAGCCAGTTCTTACAGGTATGGCGGATATCGTCGAGGTCAAATCCGAGGCCGAACAACAGGATATACAGAACGTACAAGAAAAGGCAAAGAAATTGGTCTGGGCCACAGGATGTACTTCATGGTTCATTGATGAGAAGACGGGAAGGAATACTATCATGTTTCCTGACTGGCAGTTTATGTTTTGGTGGAGGAGTGTTTTTGTAAAATGGGAAGACGTAGATTATAGAAGGGTTGATGGGAAAGAGTATCCAGGCGCTGCGAGAGGATGGAGGGTATTACTAGCTGTTGCTGGGTTGTTTGGAGCTGGATCAATTTGTTTTCAGATGTTGAGGTCTTAGAGATTTCATAAGTTACTGCCTGATGCGATGACCCAATGGCACGAGGACAGAACAGTCATTTTACAGTGGTCACTAGTTTAGATATTGACTCAATTGTTGTAAAACCTGCTAAATTATGATATAAATGCGAAACCAAAAACCCAAAGCAATGCTAATCCAATTTTAACTTTACAAACTTCGAATATTCAATCCCCCCTTCTAAAGTCTGGGTCCGGTCTTGCCGGCACAGCAAGAAGCAGGCTCCTCCTTCTTCTCACCAAAGGCATCCTTTGAAGCGGCATCAACGCAAAGCGCCGAAGGGGGAACCCAGAGACCAGGGTTCTTCTGGTAGAAATTTGCCGCTCGCAGCATGACACTCACAGGCTCAGCGGGCATGACGGGGAAATCCTCTGTGCGCGGGAAATGTGTCAGTCCAAACTGGATATAGCAGACGATATCCGTGTTCTCAATAGACTCGTCTCGGTTCACCCAGTCAACGATGTTGCTGTTATGAGGATGGTTCTCGATACCAGTTGACTGACACACGTAATCGCCCGCGGGGAAAATCTCGTAGTCCTTGTAGGGCGTAACCCAAAGGCTCTTGCGAGCAAAGGCAGCGCGGTTGTAAACTACACTGCCTGGCTTGGCCAGAAGGCCGGGGCAATTGTTGTTGAGAATCTTGTAAGCAACAGGCTTCTTGGCTGAGGGGTTGATGCTGTTGGGATTTGTGATAGCCCATGAGCGACTTGTCTCGTGGCAATAATTTGAAGCAGCTTCCTTGGAAGTCTTGTAGGGCGTGTTCTTGCAGTAGAAGCCGTTGCCGTAGGGGTTCTCTGGAGATCCAACTTCAGCTTCTGAGGGAAGCGCGTCGTTCTGAACAACTGTGTTGTTGGGTCCGTCAATTTCTGGGTCGACACGTAGGGAGAAGATGTGCTGGTGGTTGTGGGCGTTGATCTTGGGGGCAACCTCAGTGCCGTAAGGAGCAGCTGTCTCGGTAGGGTGCATGCAGTAAGTATTCAACATGCCAGTAAGCTTAATCTCAAGCTTATATGTTCCATCAAGGGTAAAGGTGTGGTAGAAGCCGTATTCGTAGTTGGCAGCTGTGATGATTTGCGAAATGATAAGCTTGCGATCGCGAGCAGAGATGACGCTGCCGTCGCGGTAGTCGGTGTGCTTGTACAAAAGACCGTTATCCTCTTCGTGGATGCAGATAGCGTTCTTGATAACAGCAGGAGCACCATCGCCAGTAGCCATGACGGCATCAAGGTAGTGAATAGCACCCTTGCAATCACATCCCAGCTTAAGCGAGTTGGTCATGAGACCAGTTCCATACTCACCAACGTCAAAGGCGTGCTTGCGGTGGTGAGGAGGATCAGGGTTGCCGTAGGGAACGACCATCTCTACAACACTGATTCTGTTGAAGAGAGTGCGCTCACGGTGCTCGTGGTGGTCTTCCATGCGGACATCTGACAAGACAATACCTTCGCGGTAGTTGAAGCCAATGTGCATCTTGTATCCGGCCCAGGAAATCTCGTTGCCGTTCATGCGGAAGGATACACCCTGAGGCTGTGTGATGTTGATGGGCTTGAGAACACCGTCGACATAGTTCTCGCCAATGAACTCGGGCATGTAGTTATGCTGAGTAAGAGGAATCTTGGTTCGCTCGCCGTTGACGAGACGAACATCGACAGCGAGAACCTCTTCCTTCTCCGTGTCGAGAACGACGGAGAAATCCAGAGGGTGAGCGTACTGGTTATCGTTGGGCGAATCACGATAGTATACCAAGCCCTGCTGCAGGCGCCTCTCATAACCCCATCGATCATCAAATCCAATGGCCCAGGCATCAATAAAGATCTTCTCCATGTCGGTGATTCCGAGCTCCTCACAGGCGCGAATGACTCGAGGATCTTTGCGTGCAATGCGCTCGCAGACATCAAGATCCTCGAGAGTCAGCGTGGGTCCGACATCAGTGACAGGCTTCCACTCTTCGACCTTGCCCTCGCGGATGTTGGCAATGGCTTCAGATACCTGACCCGTTCCGCGCTCAATTACGATGGCAAAAGCGCGACGAGCAGGGCGAGGGCCGGTGCGGGCCTTGAAGGCGGCATATTCGGCCTTTCTGGGCTCACGAAGAGTGAGACAGTTAAACTTGAGGGTCTTGGGGCTAGCGTAGTCACGGATGAGTTTTGTTGCAGCGCGGATCTCGTCAATTGAGAGGGGATCTATAAGGTGTAAGCGGTCAATTGGGTGGGGAAAAAAGGGAATGGTGAATTACCAAGAGGATGAGTATACTCAATTTGAGTCAGATCGGGAACGGCGTCGTTGGGCTCTTCCCGAAAGATTGTGTAGCCGGCGACAGAAGAGGTGTCTGTAATCATGATGGATGTTGTCTAGGCTGAGCGACTGTGCCATACGGGTACTTTCAATGCAAGGGTTGCAAGTGTATTGCAAGTATTAATTGATGTTGTGTTGTTTTGTGTGAGAGTTTGCTCAGAGTGAAATGAGACAAGCTTTGGTGATCTTGGACAGAAACGATAACTTCAATTGGGGATGACAGCTTCTTATAGACGAGATCAGTAAATGACAAGAAGTACCATAGACTAGTTACAGAACAAAGAAGAGGGAAGAGAGTCCACTGTAGCGCCTCCGTTCCGTGACACCGCTCCGCTCCCCATCTCCACTCCCCGCCGTGCCATGACTCCGCTGTGCTGTAGGTAAGACAAGCGGACAGGACGCTTACGGTCACGCTATGGAGAGCTACCCGAGATCAGATCTGGTTTGCTGCTATCTGTTACCCCAAAAGCGCAAATCAATTGCATTTTCTTGGTCTCCATCTTCGGCAGTTAGACGCGCTATAGGGAAGCTATCCGAAGAAAGGCATTGCAATGAAGAAACTCTCCAAGCGAACAGGTGACCCGCTAATTACCTTATCTCGCCGTTATCTCGCAGATTCTGGAGTATCGTATCAGTGGCTGGAAGGATCGTGTTTGTCTCGCCTCGCCTCGCCTTGTTATGCATGACCTGAAGGAGGCTCTTGTCACTTGACACTGTCGATCGCTACGGAGCCAATTGGACTTGACTTCCCCTCTTTCAATGTTTGTCTAACCGTTTGCAGTATCTGTTTCTCAGCTTTTGTCCCTGGTAACTCAGATATGTCAGGCTAAACCCTTTACGGGTAATATTTTGAAGTTTTTGTACACAAGCGATAAGACGCTTAATCCACCGAGATAACCGAACAAGGTCCCATGCTCCTCTTCGCCACAAGCAGCTGCTGAAGAAGCCATCTCGTCTCACTTACATACACAACCGGGCCGGTCAGTGGAAAAGTCACTTGCGTAAGATTGGAACAACGTGTTTTGCCCCATGGGGAATAAGACATGACCTTTACCTGCATCATAACTCAACTCATCACGTAATAGAATGCAACCGCCCTGCAATGAATCGTGGTTCCCCATGGGGAAGCCATCGTCTTTCCTTTTTATTCCCTGTAGATCATTTATTCCCTGTGATGTGCGATGAAACTCCAGATGAGTTGAATATCTTTGTCGCGTGCGTTGTGATGCACGTCTTGTCGCGATAGAACAGACCACGCAAAAAATGGACACTGAATGAAATGACGTACTGAAGATTTTTTCAGTTTTTTCCAGGGCAGGGCAGTATGAACTAGGGTTAAAGATAACAGTGACACCCTTATCTGTACCCAACTAATCCCAATGCGCCCTTTTCTTACCAGGTTTTTCTCTCTATCTTGAGCGATGAGTAGGGCACAATTGGGGTTTTAGTTAGATAGTCTACGCTCTTTACAGAAGGTTGTTTTGAACTAGGCACTCTATACAGTATTATCGGCGTCGACAAGGTTGGTTGTCACACAGCCTGGCTTAGTACGAGATACCCAATCTGCTCTACTCTCTCTCTGTCTACCTACTCCAATATCGGGCTTTCTATCTGTTTACCCACGCCTTTGTAGCACAAAAACGCTGGTCCGTTCGTCTCCGAGGCAAAGTGAGGTAAATTGGATATAAGCAGCGACACGCACTCGTTAATTCCCCATTCCCCCTCTTCTACATCCCATCTCATCCTGAGTCGCGAAAGCATCTGACTCGCATTTTCTCCTTCTAACAAGGCTGCCCGTCGCCTTTCTATCTTCTTCATATACGTCATTTCATCTTTTTCTCGACGCGGTCATTGTCAGACGCGGCCATGACCAACGACGTCGAGACAAACTCTGCTCTCAAGCAACCACCCACAACCTCTCAAGCCATTCGCGATGCAGAAGATCTCGCAAACTTTGGCCATGACCAGAGCCTCACGCGAAAATTCAGCATGTGGAGCATGCTTGCCCTCGCCTTTTCGGTCTTGGGCACTTGGTCCACCTTTGCGCAGGGCATAGACAGCGGCTTGACTGCAGGGGGTCCCATCGCCATCCTCTGGGGCCTTGTGCTCGTCTTTATATGCAATATCTGCGTTGCCGTGTCGCTGGGTGAGATGTGCAGTAGCATGCCCACCGCGCTGGGTCAGGCGTACTGGATTTCTAGATTGTGGCCTACGCCTGCTGGGAGGTTCGCTTCCTATCTTTGCGCATGGATCAATATGACTGGCTGGATCACTCTGTCTGCATCGCAGATTGCTTTCATGTCTGAGTTCATGCTCAAGATGAAGGTTCTTTTCAAGCCTGATTGGACAGGCGCTGATAAAGGCTGGGTTCTATTTCTAGTCTATGTCGGCGTCACAGCTGCCATGACACTCTTTAATGTAGTAGCGTGTCGCAAGGATATTGTGCTTCCGTGGTTCAATAACTTCGTGGGCATTTCCTTCACTGGCCTCTTCTTCATTATCAGCCTAGCCATGTTGATTTCTGTCGGCGTCAAAGACAATTTATCTTTTCAGCCTGCGGACTTCGTATTTGGGACATGGATCAACCAGACTGGCTGGCCCGATGGTGTTACGTGGTTCATTGGTCTTGTACAAGCCGCGTACGGTCTCACGGCCTTTGACGCGGCCATTCATCTGGTGGAAGAAATTCCCTCACCTCGAACCAACATTCCTCGAGTCATCTGGCTCTCTGTCACCATCGGTGCGATCACTGGTTTTATCTTCATGGTGGTCTGTCTGTTCTGTATGGTTAACTCGGATATCTACCTCAACCCGTCTACCGGTCTTGCGTTCATGGATCTCCTTAAGGAGACCGTTGGTCTTCAAGGTGGAACGGTCCTCCTGACTCTGTTTATCGTGAACGGTATGGGACAGGGTATCGGAATCGTCACGACTGCTTCGCGATTGACGTGGGGTTTTGCTCGAGACGGCGGTCTTCCCTTCAGCGGTTATTTTTCACGCGTCGACGACACCTGGAAAGTCCCTGTGCGAGCTTTGTGGCTTCAAGGTGGCATTATGGCTCTCATCGGCATTCTCTACACCTTTGCCTCGACGGTACTTGAAGCCATTCTGAGCGTCAGTACCATCGCACTCACCGTTTCATATGGCATGCCCATCTTGACTCTTCTCCTTGTCGGCCGAGACAAGCTCCCACCCGGTGAATTTAGTCTCGGACGTCTCGGGCCGGTGATCAATTGGGTCGGAGTAATCTACTGCGCGATAACGACTGTGTTCTTCTTCTTCCCGTCAGCTCCCAACCCCGCAGTGGCCGACATGAATTACGCCATTGCCGTTTTCGGTATCATGCTTGTCATAACGCTTGTGTTTTGGGTTGTCAAGGGACGAATCACTTATCTTGAGACGGAGGAGGCGCAGGGAAACATTATCTACGCGCAGAGAGCTGAGAGGGCCAACTATGTCGATATGGGTAAGTCGGATATTGCAGGTCCTCAACGGCATTCGGCGGGCGAGGCTAGTGGTCACTGAGAAACACCGGTGGTTAAGGGCAGGTTGGTGATTGTAATGGTTGGTGTGTAGTAGATATTTGGTCAGTAGCTGAATGACAGAGAATGAGGATCGCACATGCGAAGACCGCTCTACTTAAATTGCACTGTATCTTTGTCCTATCTTGTTACCAGTTTCGGTATAGACCGATATTTGAGAACCAATCCCTAGATTTGGGTAACATATCGCAGTCATGTGCTGTAATCATACGAGGTCAGGATCTTCATGTTGAAGACAACCTTAATGTATGCATGCAGGATCCAGGAACCGGGTGCAACAACCACTCTAGGTCAAATGATAGCAAAGATAAACTGCCGAGATATTATTTCTGCATTTTGTTATCCGAATTCTGCTTAATTCCTTTGCAAAACGACTGCCCGATACGGAATACGAAGACGTCTCGGTCTCGATGCAGGGTATCTTCAATCCTCTCCACACCGGGCCGGATGGGGAATCATATGCCACTATACCGAAACAGGGCAATACTTTTCACATTTTGGTCTGGGGAATCATGATGACAAGCCCCCACATAGATAAATGCCGTTGTTACACAGACTTGGCTGTATTAGCAAATGGTTGGAGGTTTGTAATGTATACAAGGATAGCTTTCTCCTCAGCTGATTTCCCCAGAATCTGAACTCATCATCACATCCATAATGAGTCTAGAAGTCCAACTTACTGCCCCCAATGGGCGAACTTACAAGCAGCCCACCGGTTTGTTCATCAACAATGAATGGGTCAAGTCGTCAAATGGCGACAAAATCGCTTCAATAAACCCCACGTAAGTTAGTTCTAAGCCATCATCAGTACGATACCTAATACTGACAAACCCAGAAACGAGCAAGAAATCACATCCGTCTACGCTGCTTCCTCCGAAGATGTCGACAAAGCTGTACGCGCCGCTCGTCGTGCCCTTCGCAATCCGTCATGGCGAGATCTCCCTGGTACTGAACGCGGCAAGTTACTCAACCGTCTCGCTGCACTTGTCGAAGAGAATAAGGAAGTCCTCGCGACAATCGAGACATGGGACAATGGAAAGCCTTACTCTGTCGCTTTGAACGATGATGTGACGGAAGTCGCTGAGACGTTGAGATATTATGGTGGCTTTGCGGATAAGGTGTTTGGACAAGTCATCGAGACGACAGGTGATAAGTTTGGATATACAATTCGTGAGCCTATTGGTGTTTGTGGGCAAATCATTCCGTGAGTCAACCTTTCTATCTTTCAACAATGAAGAATATTTACTAACGACGTTGCCAGTTGGAATTTCCCTCTCGCGATGGCAGCTTGGAAGCTCGGCCCAGCTCTAGCATGCGGCAACGCCGTGATCCTCAAACCCGCCGAACAAACGCCCCTTTCGATCCTCTACCTCGCCAACCTCATCGTCCAAGCAGGATTCCCACCTGGTGTTGTCAATATCGTCAACGGCCTAGGAACAGTCGCGGGCGCCGCTCTCGCTTCACATATGGACGTCGACAAGATTGCCTTTACAGGTTCCACACCAACAGCACGCACTATAATGAAGATGGCCAGTGGCAATTTGAAGAACATCACGTTAGAGACTGGTGGCAAGAGTCCTCTTATTGTCTTTGATGACGCTGACATCGAGCTGGCTGCATATTGGGCTCATGCTGGTATCATGTACAACCAGGGTCAGATTTGCACTGCTACCAGTCGTATCCTTGTCCAAGAAGGTATCTACGACAAGTTCCTGGCTGCTTTCAAAGCCCAGGTCAAGAATATCTCCAAGGTCGGCGACCCCTTTAAGGAGAGCACCTTTCAAGGCCCTCAAGTTACAAAGGCTCAATATGAAAGAATCCTATCTTTTGTTGACGTCGGTAAGAAGGAGGGCGCCAAGCTTGCACTCGGTGGTCAACCCTTCAAAGTCGGTGGTGGCAAAGGTTACTTTGTCGAACCGACGGTCTTCACAGACGTTACACCCAAGATGCGTGTTTTCCAAGAAGAAGTCTTTGGTCCATTCGTTGTTATTACGAAATTCTCCTCCGAAGATGACGCCATCAGCCTAGCCAACGATACGCAATTTGGACTTGGAAGTGCGCTGTTTACCACCAACTTGACGAGGGCGCATCAGGTCGCCAAGAGAATCGAGGCAGGTATGGTGTGGATCAATTCCAGCAACGATAGTGACTGGAGAATTCCCTTTGGCGGAGTCAAGCAGAGTGGCATCGGAAGGGAGCTGGGAGAGGCTGGTCTTGCAGCTTATTCTAATATCAAGGCTGTGCATGTAAATATTGCGGCAAAGTTGTAGACGTACAGGAGGTTCGGTATTGTAAGATTGTCATCAACAGCAACTATGTATTTAGCTTCTCAAAGACCACTTCTGGGACACCTCGACGGATGCTCCAAATAGTATTGTGATCAGCCCCCTTGATAGTCTTTGCGTTGTAGTTTATGGTGTTACCAATGTGCTCCCCTTTCCAGCAAGCATTCATCCATTCTGGACCTGCTGTTCCAGGCGCACCTATCATGGAGTCCTCTTCGGCGTAGAACACATCAATAGTCAGCTGTCGGCCAGCCCCTCTCAAAGCACTCACTAACTTGGGGACCAGATCGTCATAGTCAACCCAATTGCCAAATCCAGTTATCCCATCTATCCTTTGCATGAGTAACAGAGACTCATCCGGGAAACCTTTGATAGTCTCCGCGTGTACGAATTTGAAGAGCAAAGGTTCTAGCGACTCCTCGAACTTGGCTGATTCAGATCCTTCTTCATGGCCGGCTGGGGTTTGCGCCGCGAACAGCTGGCTGAAACCGACAGATGAAGTGAACGCCGGACCGAGAGTATTGTTGAAAAAGCCAATTACCTTATCTGCTTGGGTCATCATTCCTACGGGCAGCGCTTGAACAAGCGACATGGACCAAATATTTGAGCGGGACGGTAAGATCCACGGCGCACCGATAGCCATATATGAACGCCCGGGATGGAGTATCTCTGGATGGTGAAGTATCATATCGAGGGCATACACAGTTCCTCCGCTATGACATGCAACAGACACCTTGTCGATTTTGAGGTGTTTCAAAAGAGCCAGTGTCATTTCTGCTCCTCATTAGCCTCTGCTTGCTTATTCCACAGTGGAAGGATGACATACTTCGACATAGAACAGCGCGCCTTTCTAGCTTGACAGGATCTGTTCCTCCAAAGCCTGGACGGTCCATGGTGACGATGCGAACGTTGTGCTTCTTGGCTAGTTCGTCTTTTGTACAATGAATGATGCGCGATGCACAGAGTGGCGCGAAGAAGAGAAGAACATTTTCCTGTTCGGGGTTGGCGATATTGCGATAGCCGTAGTCTGCGTATTTGACCTGGATAGAAGTGGTACGATCATCAGAAGGGTCTGGTGGGAGATGGAATGTTTGGGAGAAACGTGGATCTGAGAGAAATGCTCCAGGGTCCAGTTCTTGCTGTGCTGTCATGATAACGTCTGAGGCGTGTGTGGAACTCAGTAGTGAAGTTTGGATATATTGTTGAAGACACAATGAATGAGTGAATACGATTCTGGACATGAGATGGGCTGTCACGTGGAGTTGACAAAGGCCTACCACAGAATTGGTCTAGACACCTGAATTGGGAACCCTTGCAGTTTGGACTTTGGTGGTTGGTTCACCAACTTGATGGCTATTATCACCTGACAAATCCCGTGTTCTATCAGGATGATATGATTTCGTGTAAGAGTGACCGGTATATCGCAACTAGGTTCGTATATCATATTTAGTCAATACCTAGATAAAGATAACGAGACACAAAATGATAGCTTCAGTAGTATTCAGAGAACTAGGTTGCTCTTAAAAAGGTTCGAAATACAGTGCTGTTACTAGCATCCGTATACTCAGCAGTCACTTTATATCCGCAGCAGCGGCTACTGCAGAAGTAGTATGCGAAAGAAGCGTGCACATCTTATGAAGGACATCGAACAATGACCTGTTTACTGCTGGTGTCATACAGCATGATCTATAAGTCGGGGACACGTACAAGTCTCGTTTGACTGCGTATAACTTTACGATCCTTGAAATACTCTTTGCATCGCTTATGAGACATGAGCTTACACAGAAAGTCAAAATCCATATTGTCCCACAAGTGAATTTCCTAAGACATGATATTGCCAGGGATTGATAGCATTGGTCGTGGGATTGTTCAGTGCGCGAAGCCGTTTACCAATGTGTATGGCCTTCAAGTATCACGAAAAGCTTACATACAAGACTAAACATTGATTAGCGAAAACAACTGACAAGGTCTTGTCCGATTTCATCCGTTCTAACAAGGGATGTCATGACTCGTTCTTTGATCGTACCCTACAATGCTCATTGTGATAAGATCCAAGACATAAGCAACCATGCATTAACCAAGTGATGATCCCTTTATTACAGCCCCTGTCTATTAATCAAGACAATAAGGGATGAAGACGACGAGAATTTTCCCAATAAGTAAAACATGAGCCCAACCAAAGAAGCAAGAAAGATAATCTTATCAAGTACTTTAATTATACGTCCCCACTACAATCCCAGCGTTGGGCTTCAATCGCAAGCGAAAAAAATCTTTAATTCTGAGACATTCTGTTTGAGGAATGGCACAGACGCTTGAGGCTCAAAGAGCGACCCGATCATGCCCGGTAGCTAATTTCGAACCCTGGGAAGTTGGGCTTGAAAGTCTTGCTTATTAGGCGGCGAAACGGAATGACCGCCGAGAAGACACTCCACTTTTGATAGTGACCTTGTTGACCTTGTTGACTGACCTAGGTGAAGAAGAGATTCGGTTTGTTTGTGTGAGTAAAGGAATAGCCCTCTCAAGATGTGCTTCTTTGTCACTCTCAAAAGTCAGTTGTTAAATTAACCTGAATTAAATAGAACAGAGTTGATGTAGAAGAAAAAAAATATATTCTCCCATCACATTTTATTGTCGCGTTGTCTTGGTGAGGCCTCTCTATCAATCTCTTATAGAGGACGTGCTTGTGGCAAAAACCTGTTTAACTTTTTGAGGCTCGGTCTTATCTCAACATCCCTTGCTTTTTCTTTTCAATAGCTTAATTGGCTACCGGGACCGGCGCACCGGGTTCCCATTCCGCGTGGTCATGGCATCACATTCAAAGCCAGGAATAGCCTGTCAATTTGTATGATCTCACTTACAGGACTTTAAAATCCGGCCACCAAAAAAACAGACAGTTGGTTAGTAGGTAGAATTTAGCGTCCGCCCCCTGTAATTAACACCCGATGAGCCTCAAGGTTACGGCATTTTATAGTGGCCCAGAACCCGCTTTTAGGCAGGGAATGGAAGCTTCGCTTTGACTCGAGTCACGGTTTCATCACGAGATTTTGTCAAAGTTTGGGTCAAAATCATTCCTCGTAATCGCCCCTTTTGATGAGAGTTATGGGTCAGTCTGGCTGAGCATTGATATGGAACTCTATGATAGTCTTTTTTCTTCCAAGTCCTGGCTTTTATAAATATGCCATGTCCCTACTCTCGCTTCAATAATTCTCCAGTTATTCGCATCATCAATGATTGCATCACACATCAATCAACTACTTTCGTTAAGCTTCCAATCTTTCATCCACTAAAATGGATCGTCTTAGAGATCTCGACAGCACTTGGGTGGATTCCAATACACCCACACGTCGCAACTCGATCGACTTCTCAGCTCCTTCACCACCGGCCGATCACGAGCATGACCCCAAGGTCTTCTTGAATCATCACGCTGCTAAGACGGCCTCAGCTGAACAACCCTCAGACCTCGAAAAGGGCAACAAGGATTCCAATATCGACAACGATACAACGGAACAAGAACAACAACAGACGCAACTATCTTTTCGACAAAGATTACATCATTTTACATGGGCTTGGTTTACACTACCCATGAGCACAGGTGGATTGGCATTGCTCATCCATGTCCAGCCTCATCAATTCCCTGGATTGAGAATAATTGGTACAGTGCTGTATAGCATCAACCTATCCATCTTCACTCTCTGCCTTATTGGCATGATACTTCGTTTTCTGTTTAATCCTGGAGACTTGAGAAAATCAGTCACACATCACCGTGAAGGCTTCTTCCTACCTACTTTCTTCCTCGCCTTTGCTTCTTTAATTACTAGCACCCAACGCTATGCCATTCCCAAGGATAACCCTTCATTCGCGTGGGCAACACAGACCATCTTCTGGATCTACGTCGTCGTCACGTTCATCTTGGCTATCTGGCAATACTCTTTCCTCTTTGCGGAACACAGCTTTAATTTGCAGGCTATGATGCCAGGCTGGCTGCTACCCATCTTCCCCGTCATGCTGGCTGGAACAGTAGCAACAGTTATCCTCGACACGCAAACACATCTCAACCCTCTGCCTATTATCTTTGCTGGCCTGACATGCCAAGGATTGGGCTTTTGCGTGTCAATGATGATGTATGCTCACATGATCGGTCGACTCATGCAGTCTGGTCTTCCAAACCGTGAACATCGAACTGCGCTGTTCATGAACGTCGGTCCACCATCTTTCACAGCCTTGGCTCTCATTGGAATGGCCAAGGCTTGGCCCAAGACCATCTCTGGTATTGATGACCTCGCTCTCAACTTTGAAACTGTCCGCACAGTAGCGCTTTTGTGCGCCGTGTTCCTCTGGGCATTGAGTTTGTGGTGGTTCTTCATCGCCGCTGTCGCAGTTATCTCATCACCACCCAAGTTCTTCCATCTAGGTTGGTGGCCTTTGGTCTTTCCCAACACTGGCTTTACGCTTGCAACAATTTCCATTGGAAATGAGTTCAAGTCTGAGGGTCTTCTCTGGCTTGGGAGCGCCATGTCTATTATTCTTGTCACCACGTTTCTTATTGTTATTTCTTTTAATATTAGAGCGGTATTTGTACGAGACATCATGTATCCTGGAAAAGACGAGGATTCGGATGATCACTAAAAGTTTTGTTAGAGATGGAGTAATGGGTTAATTGTATTTAGAGATACCATGGGATAAAGGATAGACAAAAGGTTACAGCGGTTAGAAAAGTTGTCTCTGGACTCACAGCTCTACAGAGTCCTCCAAAATGCATAATCATAATTCTTACAATTATCATCTTCATCACCATGATCATCATGAATGTTTACTGAATGTCGTTCAATCGTAGTGTCCACATCCCTACGGCCCAAGCCGGGCTAGAACCTTCGACGCCCGTCGACAGGGATGAAGCATTAGGAAATAAAGTGGTAACAGGGGTTCGATCAGGAAACTTTTCCAGAATCAGTCGAGATTTTCCTATGATGCTTGGATCATAATCGCTGGGACCACGGTCTTACGAGTCCGCGAAACAGGGCCGATAACATGACTTTGAAGTTGCTGCTCCCCCTTTCAAAATCTGTCGTTCCGGTTTTCGGCGAAACTCGCTTCGGGAAATGTGACGGTTTCACCGATGGCTTGAGACGTTGATGACAGATGAATGATAATCTGAATGGCATCAATAGAAATAAACTGCTTTGGATATCTAGAACAAATAAAAATAGCCTCATGGCTCACAAGAAAATACGAAAACTATAGTATTAATTTTATGTTTTGTGCAGAGTCTTTTCACAGTGTACATATTGAAAAGGTGACCAGGCTAAACATGCAATCTCCTCGAGACATCAACGTAATGTTTTTGTCTTCATAATAAATCAGTCCAGCTATTAATGTTCATCCAATCCTGATCTGAAGTGAAATTACTGAATTGCTGCACTCCCTCTGCCCCAAGCAATCGGTTCCAATCCGGCGGACTCTCCGGAACCATGACCTGCTCACCCTGTAGCCGCTGCGAAACCAATGTCTCATACTCGCGATGGAGTTCTTCAAACACACTATGTACAGCCTCCGCGTTTGGCCAGTGTCTTGCCAGTAGGATTGTGCACCGTAACAATCGTGAAAGTCTTTCGAGCGCGTTGATTGCTACCAGAAATGTTTGGGACGTTACTGCGGCGCGTATCTCCCCTGTAAATTGAATACCAGCCGCTGTCACTGCGCTGACGGATGTAAAGTGGCATTGGCGGAGTTCATCTCGCGCTGAAAGCTTTTCCAGTGATGTTACGATTGCTTGGGCGGCAGCGGAGCAGATTGATGATGAGCTTGGAGAGGGGAGGTTGCGGTGGAGATGCAGGAGAAGGAGGTTGTAGTGCATACGCAGATGACACGTCCAAGAATCGTCATCTTCTGCAACTGTGGAAATACCTGACCGTAAAGACCAGAGGCCGAGACGCGCGTCAATAGAGGATATATCTATCATGCGATCTCTTGCAGGGGCGTTGAGAGCGATGACGTCTAAGCCGATGTAAGCCAAATCGACGAGGTGATTCAGAAAATCCGGGTTGACGCCTGGAGTTTCAACCATTGAAGGATCTGTAGTCGCTGTATCGGTCATGTCCTCTTGCCGAAGTGGCTGCTGATCAATATCCTCTGCCCTCACTGCACAAGGTCTTCCCGTTTCCAGTGCGGAGAAAACCTCACAAAAGAAGGCAGACCACCAACATCGTCGATACTGCGCCATTTCAGCGGCCGGGAGCTGTGAACTCCCCCTATGTGCACCAAGGCCTGTTCCTATACGCACTGCTATGCCAGCCCAGTACCATGGCCCTCCAGCGACCGTATCACCATCGCCGATGTGCCATGTAAACAGCGCTGCGGCCTGCAAGAGATGCATTCTGTCTGATTCGTGGCGCATGTGATATAACATGCTTGCTCTTCGAAAGAGGATATTCTGCACTGCATGACGATCATTTGCGACGAGAGGATGAGAGCAGGCGTGAGCACCAGCCATGAGAACAGATTGGAAGAGGAGCAGTGGTGGTGGATTATCAGGAGTGCGGTATCTAGCCAGGAATTCTGGCTTGGACACAATAGGGAGGAAAGGGTGGATGTGGTCAAAGTACGCTGTGACTAGAGCATCGCGAACTTCTTGAGCAGGAAAGGACGACACTTCTGTTACAAGATCCTGTGTCATACCCCACGAACTCGGTGTAGGTTTCCATGAGTTTACCTGTCGAATAGGAGGATACGGATAATGCAACGGTTTTCCACCACCCGTCCTATCACTCGTTGAACTTCCATCGGCCGCAGAATCCGCAAAGGAGCCATGTGTTTCTGGCCCTGTGGGCCCTGATAATTCTCCAACAATGGAGGAATAAGGCTGTCTGAAGGATCTATGTAAATCGACAAGATGCACCAGATTTGATACGGCTGTTCCGACGTAGGCGATGCGGAAGCTCTTGGTGGATGCAAAGACGGCCCATGCTGCTGCACCGATGCCGTGTTTAAAGAAACGAGCTAAACCTTCGCGAGCGAGTTTTTCTTGACCGCCTGACTGAGGAATATCTTGTGTTTTGTCTTGTTGTAGTTCAGATGAGGTCTGGTCGGGTCCGATGATAGAAAGATGAGCATCGGTATTGGGATTCCGACCTTGCACGGCTCCGGAATCCGGATCCGGATGTGGTATTCTTGATGATCGACCTGCTGTTCCATCTTCAAAAGAATGCCTAGACAAAACCGAACTCCGTCTTTCATCCGTCCACTTTGATCTATACAATATCAGCACTACAATCCCTCCTTGCACAAATGAATTGTGTGATGTGCGACCTCGGAGCCGTGACACAAAAACTTACCGGCATTCCAAGCCTGATTTTTCACAGACTGAGCAAGGCCCTGAAGGTCGATCAACGATGTCACAACGGACTTTACGTCGACGACATATCTCACATGCTTTCCGCTGCTGCCGCCGACGTTTGTCTTGTTGCGCCTTTCGAGGTGTCGGGTCCATGATGATGTAAGTCTGTGTGTGAATGCATGGAGGAGAAATCGGAACCGGTCGCGGTGAGGATCGACAACAATGAGTGGGTAGTCTCGGCTCCAGAGGGCAGAGAGAGCCGAGAGCTCGGAAATTACACGGATATAATGGCACTCCAGACTCCCTCATCATCACTGAAATATGTTTCATCTCGTGCTGCTGCCATTGGTATCTTGTGTGAAGTCATGGGTAGTTGAAATTGTTTCTCTAACAGCTTTGGTATATAATTCTTCTATGTGAGAAAGTGACCGTCGTGTTATAAGAGGTGAATGATGTAACTCCGCATCCCAGATTGGGTTCACTTCTGTAATGCGGAGTACAATTTGGTCTCCTCACCATTCCACAAACATATTTCACTCACATCAATAGCCAGACTATACAAAATTCCTCTATCATCAAAGATGCCCTTCGATATCTCAGGCTCCGTGGTCCTCGTTACAGCAGGCACATCCGGTCTTGGTCTCGGTGTAGCCACCAAACTTGTTGAACTCGGCGCAAATGTCGTGATAAACTACGCCTCCAACAAAGACCGTGCCAACAGCGCATTAACCCATCTCCACGAGATATCATCTAAACAAGACCCTTCTCCAAAATGCATTGCCATTCAAGCAGATGTCATGAAAAAGTCTGAAATCGAGCGTCTCGTATCCGAAACAGTTGCTGCGATGGGCAAAGTTGACGCCGTGGTGTCCAATGCCGGATGGACTAAATTCGCCAACTTTTCTGATCTGGATGATAACGTTGACGAGGATGTCTGGGACAAATGTTATGCAGCCAATGTCAAGTCCCATTTGTTCCTTTGTCACGCTGCGAAGAAGTATCTTGAAAGTGCAAGAGGAGCGTTTGTTATGACCTCTTCTGTTGCGGGTGTCAAGCCCAGCGGAAGCTCGATAGTGAGTCTGCTTTTCGTTCGGCGTCTCTCGAGGCACGGTTGAGCTCATACGACACAGGCGTACTCTGTCACCAAGGCTGCACAAATACATCTGGCAAAGTCTCTGGCTATGGTAATGGCGCCATCAATCCGTGTCAATGCTGTATCTCCCGGGTTTATGGAAACAGTAGGCACACCATTTCTCACTTAGCATAAGTGTCGTGGAACTAATAGGCGGGATAGAACTGGATTGCAGACTTCCCGGAGTCAAAAATTGATGAGGCGAGAGAAAAGACTCTACTCAAGAGAATTACTCAGGTTGAGGTATGTCAGTCTGTCACTTTGGGGACTAGATTCTAATTACTTGCAGGATGTGGCAGATCAAATTATCCTCCTCATCAGGTCGGAGTCTTTAACAGGAGCTAATATAGTTATTGATTCAGGCTTCTCTATCTAAGCTAGATGTGCTCTAGACATTCAAGAGACCTCAACAAACTCTAGATACTCTTCGTTTGTGACTGGGTTCAGGAAATATGGTCAGTACCCAGTGGCTACCCCGTCTTCTTCCATAAATCCGTTACCAAACTCCAAGTCGCAAATACTGCCAAGGGTGAAACAAGTGCCTCGGGTATCAATCCTCCCCGCGTACCCCAATGTGAAGCCACACAGGCCCATGCCAGATTCTGAAGCATATCCTTCCTCCACTTGGAAATATCCTCTTTATCAATATTCTGCGGTTTGCGTACATATTCTAGAGACAAGCGAACAATCTCTACCGCTGTAAAAGCCGTCCATGATCGGATGGCAACAAATGCCAATCTCTCCTCCAAACTAGCTGATAACTTGATCATTTTTCTGGTGGAAAAGAATGATAATGCCTCACATACGTGAAAAGATGTCAGACAGGATGTTTGCAAGACTGGGATCATGATGTCTATAGGTTCTGGACCAACCTCTGACCCTTTGCCTTGAGCACGTGAAAGAACCTCTTTAGCGGCCATCCACATATCCAGAACACCCCATAAACGATTCATAACCTGCCACTCGTCCAGCATGGACGACAAGGCTTTCGTGAAAGTTGCTGTTCGGAGCATGAGAAGGTAGAGTCGTTTTCGAAGTATTGCCGGCATAACACCCGACTTAAAGCTGCGGGCTTTGCGTATGTATGAGATCAAGAGATCGACTGTGAATGAAAGCATTCGGACAGCCTCGCCGGCAAACAACAGGATAATATCTCTGCCATCGCGAGATTCGATGGCGCGATGCAAGTGTGGTATAAAGTGCTCAAGCTGCATATCTTTGATGGTATAAAAGGTACTGCCGAAAGTGGATAATGACGAAGGAACTGTAACTTGAAAATACCCAAATGTCTCAAACTGCTGGGCAATATGTCGTAAACGAAGGGGAGGTGCATGGTAGAAGTTCCATCAATGCAGCGAGTATCATATGTAGGAGAAGAGGGATGGATTTAGGCGAGTAACGGAGAACCACGTTGCACTCCAAAACAAATAGCTTTTCGAGTTGTAACCTTACGGGTTGCAAATGGTCTTCCTTTGCTTGCTCTTACGTACTCTACGTGGTGCATCGTGCACAGGCTCGGAACGCTTCCGACCACCTCGTTCCGAGCAGATAACACAGAGATTTTCATCTCGGCGTTCGGCCAGCAAAGATAACGCTATCTCATTTCCAGATAGAAAAGGTAGCTATATTTCATTATCAAGGTTCAGGCTATATTCCTTAAGTCGAATCTGTTTCTGGTGAAATCCCCGTTATCACAATCTAGATTTATTCTTGGTGAGTTGGCTTCCCGCTCACTCGTCCACCGGCTGACCATAACTCCTAGACTATATGACAGTAGTGGCTGGTACTCGGCATTCACAGATAGGCCAGGCTACATAGCAAAAGGTCTGACAGTCGGGGGATGGATGCCCATTGTCTCATGCTCAAGTGCCAAGGGCTGCCTTCTTCAAGCATTGCCCATTTCTGTCGAATCGAGTCGTACAACTAAGCAAGGGACTTACCAGAAGGGGCGCCCGCTTATGAGTCATGTCCAAAAATTCTGATCTCTAGATTCTGACCCTTGAAGAAGAACCAAGTCAATGCGTTAATCCATGTTGTCAACAAGCCTGGACGGTGTCACGAGAAGCTCTTGCATGATATGAAACCTTTGCCAAGATGTCTTTGAGCTAGCCTTCTGCTTGGTTTCTCTACATATAAGCACAAATCGTCACACAGCCTGTTGCCAAGATGGGTAGATAATCTTGAACTCTGCAGTTCAAATCTCAGAAATGTCCAATCTATACTAACAGTGGATATTTTACAGAAAGCTCCCCCATGGTAACAATAAATAATTTACAACTTTGGCCCCTCTTCCTTACAGCATCCCGACGTCAACCTGGATCCTATATCCTTGTCACCCGGAACATCAATCGCCGGGTTGGCGGTGAAAAAGTCCGAGGGCGTGATATGCAACTGCAGCATCTCAACCGGCATGACCGGCCAATCCTCATTACGCGGATTGTGCGTGAGTCCAAAGACGCTCCACAAGACAATATCCTGATTCAGAACATCATCACACCGATCAGCGGCATCGCCAACACCGCCAACTTCAATCTTGGATTGCAGAGTGTATCTACCACCGGCGTAAAGTTCGTGATCTTTGTACTTTGTTACCCAGAAATGGTGCTGTCCGAATCGTGCACGCTTGGCTTGCACGCTGTTTGGATCGGCGAGGAGGAGTTGGGTGGGTGGGGGAGTAATTTTGTAGCCGACAGGCTTTCCAGTTATAGGGTTTCGCTTGTTCAAGTTCTGTATTTTAAAGACCCTGTTGTTAAAAGGGGCTGCATCGATGCCTTGGGAGGTGGTGATCTGCGTCTGGCGAACCTCGTACAAGTTCCCCATGGGATTCGTCCGGCTATCCATTCTCAACGGAAGACTCTCCTCTTGCACGACAGTATTCTCCGTGCCATCAATGGAAGGATCGATCCTGACGCAAAAGACATGTTGATGGTTTTGGGCCAGAGCACCAGGACTGACAACATTTCCCCAATCACTAGTCTTACCAGGATCAATATTGACGACTGATACGATTCCTGTTGCGCGGGCTTCCACAACTATACCAGCGGCTTGGTCGAACTTGTACATGAAGATGTACTCGTAGTTGGCAAGTGTGATGATGAACTGGATAACCAATTCGCGTCGGCGGGTAACGACGGCTCGGCCAGTACGCCAGTCGGTGTGCTTCCAGTTTATGCCGTTGTCTTGTTCATGAAGACAGATCACATTCTTTGTATCTTGGGCTGTGCCATCTGAGTCGATGAGAACACCATCGAAGTACTAAGAAGTTGGTCAGGCCTGATTTCTAATTGGAGCTGAGGAAACAAACCTTAATAACTCCTAGACAGTCGCATCCGAGAGTTAGATTATTGACGCAGTGTCCAAGACCTCCATCGCCAAAGTCAAATGCTTGTTTGCGATGGTAAGGTGGTCGAGGGTCAGCATAGGGAACAGTCTGTTCGTAGTCAGCACATTTCCACAACATTCGATCAAAACACTTACCATATCGCTAATACTCAATCTGTACATAATCGGCCGTCCATCATACCGGATATCATGAACAACAGCACCCTCACGAGGATTAAAGGTCACTCTCATGCGCCACTTCTGCCACCGAATCAAGTTCCCCTCTGTAATAGAGAAACTCGGGCCTTGAGGCTGCACAACCATCAAGGGTTTCAAATCCTTTCGTGTACCACCAGGAAGAAGCTCGGGAACATACTCCGCAGGCTGGCAATGATCCAGAAGACCAGGCGCGTGGGTCTTGTCAGTAAGACTGTCACCTTTGCCTCCTGTAGCGGGCTCTTCGACGCGGACAATTTGCTTGGTCCTCGCGTCAAACACTGGGATGAGCGGCACGGGAAAAGCGTAAAAGTTAGAATCAGGGCTTCCGTTCTGGGTATCTCGCGCGAAAATAAGCGCTTGGAAGAAACGTGTGTTTCCGTCCTCAAGATCAGGCGCACCATAAGGCCAGGGTTCAATGACGGGCTCAAAGCCAGGTGGAAGCTTGATCTTTGCGAGCTTCTCCTTGAAAAGCTCGGATTCTCCTACTGCTTTGACGACATCTTCAAATTCGTAGCTACAAACGTCAGCAATGGAGTGAGCGCAACATGGGAATCAACTTACACTGTCAAACTAGATTGATGCTCAGGACTAACAATCTGTTGTTCCTTAATAGTCCTCTTGGTGAGATCCACTACAGACTCATAGTACTGGGCCTTGGCCTCACCACCGATGATGTCGTAAAAGACTTGGGCGCAGCGATCAGGCCTTGCAGACGCCGCATTCAAAGAAGCAGAGTGCTCAAGTTCCAGGAACTTAAGAACTTCTTCCTTTGGTGGTTCAAAGAGATATGATTGTCTGAAGTACAGCAATGCGCCAGGGTGCGCTTCCTTGACGATATCTCGCGCAAGGTTTGTTTCGTTTGCACTCAGTGCAGAGAGGGGATGTGGAAGAGTCATGATACGCAAGAAATACAGTAGAAAAAATAGAACCAATAGGAATTTGTCGAGGATTATTTATCGGAATTCCTTTCCAAGCATCATGAAAAGGCCATCTTTGCGCTGTTAAAATACTCACGCTGCCCCCTCGGAATCCCTCATTCCGAGCTGTCATTGCGGAATGGAGCTCGGAATGCGGAACCTGGTACCTTATCTTGCAGCGTTACACGTACCCCGTATTTCTGATACAATCCCTGTCTAGTGTCTCTGTGCCGACACACGAGATCAACTATTTACCGACGGGCCGTGTTACGCGGGGGTGACATTCTTATCATATCTGACATTCATTGTCGGGAGGATAAACCTAATCTATTTTGACTGGATTCTTATCGCCGTGGATTTACTTATTAACCAACAATTTCGCCTCTACTAAGATGCCACTTCTGAATGCTGAGTATAAGTACAAGCGCACTTCTGGTAAAGTACGTCTTCGTGAAAAAGCCCGATATGTCGAAAAACAAAGCAGATATCCTAGAAAAGCAAACAATGGATAAAGACGCTGCTAGTCTTTTCAACACGCCCTCTACGAGCGAAGATGCGTTGCGTCTTGCGCAACTTGGACATACACAGGAGCTTAGACGACAGTATTCACTGTTGTCGTTGGGTGCACTATGTGTATGTCTCATGGGTACATGGGAAGCCTTATCAACTGTCGTTGCTACGGCTTTGATCAATGGTGGAGCTCCGTGTCTATTCTACAATTAGTATGTCCCTCGGTTTCCCCTGATACGATGATAACTCATAGACTATTCAAGTGTCCTGTCTGCGATTTTCTCGCTATGCATTGCTAGTTCTCTCGGAGAGATTGCATCTATATATCCTACTGCAGGAGGTATGTCCCCTTTCTACTTCTATCGATACTCACAACTAACGTGGTTACGTAGGGCAGTACCATTGGGTAGCAGCCCTCGCCCCCTCTCCCATACGCTCCTCGGCGGCTTTCATGACAGGCTGGATCAGCATAGGCGGCCAGACAGTCCTCACGGCTTCGGCAGCCTTTGCAGCTGGTCTACAAGCACAAGCACTCATTACCGTCAACGATCCCTCATATATACCACATCGGTGGCAAGGTCTTTTGTTCTACTGGGCTATCTTGAGCTATGCTCTTGTGCTCAATATCTGGGGGCATAGGGCTCTGCCTTGGCACAACCATGTATCCGGTTAGTACTTGGATCTCAAGTGTAAATGTTAATATTTACCTGTTACAGGCGTTATCCATATCGCTGGCCTTGTCATAATTATCATCGTCCTAGGTGTAATGGCGCCTAAGAACTCTTCTTCTTTTGTCTTCACAGAGGTAACCAACTCCAGCGGTTGGGACGACGATGGTGTCTCGTGGCTAGTTGGCCTTTTGAGCGCTGTTTATCCATTCCTCGGGTATATTTAGCCTCCTCATACCTTGTGGTGCACCAGCTGACCCTATCTAGATACGACGCTGCATGTCATCTAGCTGAAGAAATGCCTCGTGCAAGCCGCAATGTCCCCATCGCTATGGTAGGCAGTGTTGGTATCAATGGTTTCCTTGGGTTGATCTATGTCATTATCCTACTCTTTTCCACCGGTCCCCTCGATGCTCTTCTTCAGACGCCTACGGGATATCCTTTCATGCAGATCTTCCTCGACACAACAAAGAGCAAGGTTGGCACTACTCTTTTATCCCTTCTAATATCTTCTATCGCCACAGCTGCTACTGTCGCGGGTGTCACTTCGACGTCACGAACACTATGGGCTTTTGCACGTGATAAGTCTACGCCGTTTGACAAACATCTCAGCAAGGTCGATCAGCGGCTGGAAGTCCCTGTTTATGCCATCGTTCTAACAACTGTTTTGCAAATGTTACTTGGCTTCATCTACCTCGGGAATACGACTGCCTTCAATGCCTTCTTGTCCATGGCAATCATCGGGATGTATATCAGCTATGCCCTTCCCATAATAGCTATGCTGTTTGCCAGAAATCGGGTTTCGTCTGCCAATGGCTTTGGCCCTTTTCAGCTGGGACGCATCGCAGGTCCTGTGCTCAATATCATCAGCTTGATCTGGATCATTGTTGTGGTGGTGTTTAGTACTTTCCCCTCTGTTATGCCAGTCACACCGCAGAACATGAACTACTCTATTGTCGTGATGGCTGCTTGGGTTTTTGTTGGGGGCTTGTACTATAGCATTCGAGGAAGGAACAAGTTTGAGGTGCCAAATGTTGAGATGGATGTTGTCAACGGCATTCAGGAGTCAAGATATTAGATTGCCCTTGTTGATAGTAGATCATGATTCATTCTTTCCCCAGAGACGCTCGACCGTTCAAATTATAACGTTTTTCCAATACCTCTTTTCGATAAATATGCTATTCAATGCTGGAGCATGCCATTAAACCGCGTCAACTCATCGTCAAGTGGAAGCCCTGTTTGCCCATCCAAAGATCCGTTTATCTCCTCAAAAGCACTAAACAAATTTAACAAATCCGTCTCTAGGCCAAATCCGGTAGCCACCGGACCATGCAAGTCAGGGCTAGTTGCTGCGACATTCCTCTGCTCATATCCAACAGAACTCTGCGCCCCGTGATGCACATCATTATCGAGGATTCTCGTCACAGCCGCATTGCCACTTGGTGTATCAGACGTCTCCAACGCCAAAGCGCGGTTGATCGTCCCTCGGATCGACCTCCAAAGCCTTCGGCTGACCTGTCCCTGCTGTGAGATATTCTTGAGTAGCTTCACGGCATCTCGAAAGTTTTGTCTGCAGCGGTCTGCAAAAATATCTGGTGCGTTGCATACCGCTAACAGAATAGACGCCAAGGCCGCAGTAAGGAAATAATTAAAAGTCGGTTTCTGACGAGCATATATATCACTTGTCTCATTCAAGTGCACCAGTACTTGAATCGTGTCTTGTGCTATACTGACGACGAGCTGTGCTCCATGCATGTCGGTGCGCAGGTTGGCTGTACTAAGAACATGATGTCGTAAAACGAGGCTGCGTATATGATTTCCACTGAGATAGAGGAGGGTTCTTAAACGCTGCAATCGTCGGGGCTGGTGCTGTGGTGCTTGAGAAAGACGCGGGAAGACCAGTTGTAGATTGTCGGGGATAGAATGGATCCATTTTTGAGTGAGGAAGTCAAAAAGGTCGACCTTGTCTTTAGGAACGGAGAGAGGGGACGAGTCGAGTGGGAGCTCTTCCCAGACTTTGGAACATAATCGAGCGTAGGATACCATGCATGATAGATAGGGATGATCAGTCTAAAGGGGTTATCAGCACACATCTTTCTATGTATGATAAAACGAGGAGCAAATACCGGCTGTGGTAACTGAGGATCAATATCGCGGTCCGAGATTCCAAAAGACAAACTCGTTCCATAACTCCACCTCCGATCCAGAATATAGACGCACCAAAAACATCTTATTGCTAGGTCGCGTTCTTTAGGGTCCTTGAAGTTCTCCAGAAGTGAGGCCCGACGATGCAATCCAGCTTCGATGGTTTCCCTTCCTGCATTGCCAATGGCTCTCCAGGCGAGAAGTTCTTCCCCGCAGTGAAACCAGTATATACTCTACCAAGGATTAGTCAACGACGCCAATAGATTGGATATACGCACCAACATAATCATTAGCTGGAGTTCCTCGAGATCTATAAACGCTTCGCCTGAAACTCTGCATATCACAGGCTCAACATCATCTATGAGTCTCTTGCTAACGTTGTTCTGCCCTTGCGCCTCGATTGCAACAGATGTAGCGACAGCAAATTTGATAGCTTGGATCTCCTTGAGTGTATTTTTCTCAGGTGACTCAAGAACCGACTGTACCTTGCTAGACAATTCATCTATATCTATGAAGGGGTGCACAGAGACGACTTCTTCGTCATAGAACTCTAGCAATCGCTGTATTTCCGCAGCACCCAGACTTGGAAGAACATCGACATCTTCTAGAGCGAGAGACTCACACTCAGTTTCAGCGTCGGTCCCTGAATCGCTCGGCGAACCAGATAAACTCGTAGCATTCACAGGATGGCGCTCGATACCCATGCCCGTAAGGGAATTCTCGGCGATTTGGAAGCTGTAAGCTGATCTCATGGGGCCAACGAATTGCGGTTCCCTGGGTTCGTTTCTGACATTTCGAAGTTCTTGTCTGTATGTTGCTGCGTTGCCTTGAGATGTAGACGTTGTCGTAGATGGGACAGCGAGTTGGGGGAGGCGCTGAGTAACATCTTGTAGAGCTGTTGTCAGGGAGCTGACTTGATTTTGGAGAGCAATAACTTGTCGGCTCAAGGATGCTAAATCTGCCCTATAAGATCAAATCGGCTTAGAACTCTTCGAACGCAGTGATGAGATCTGATGAAACGAACTGTGGCTCCAAAACTGACCGTCTCGGTGAACTCTCGTTATTCTCGTTTAATGATTGACTAGGAGCAGGAGGAGCGAACACGCATTCCGCGTGGTTGGCGGCGCATCTCATGCAAACTTGTTCGCCCTCGTCTCTAACACATTTGAGTTTTCGTTTCTTGCACGTATCACTATCGGCGTCAATTAATGCCTTGTTGGGACGATAGGAAGGGTATAACTACCAAGCTATTGACGCGTATTTGGCGCGTTTACTGCGCTGATTAGACGATGTTACTGATCCCGCAGTCGACCGCTTCCGGTTCGTTTCCATAATTGACCTTGGACAGATCCCATGGGAACGAGACTCTTGACGGTCAGTTATAACTGAGTGTGATTATAAAAGCAAAAAGGGTATGTATGATAAAGGGTTAACCTTAATCAGGTGGACCTTTCTATAATCCCTGTATTAACTTTCGGCTACCTTATCTTATCACATTGAAGATAAGATAAATGCTAACCCTAAAGCGGAATCTCCTGATATGTACCCGTACCCTTGTTAAAGTTACTGATTCCGAGATTCCGAGATCCCCGTCAACATGTACAGGGTAGCGTGGCCTGACATCAACTAAAGTTGAAGTTCGTCCTTAATACTGATATTTATCATCGTATCCTCTCAAGAACTTGATCAGACACGTATACTGCACTCTTCGAGTTATTCTGCTCCCTGAGTTGCATGAAAGACCCGAAACTTGCTTGGTAAGACGTTGAATGAAAGGTGATAGTATTGTTCTCCAGTGTGGAAGACCCATAGGTTCGGTTGGAATGACAAGGTGCCGTGACACCAATACATTGAACGAGCCCAAAAAGTTCATAGTTATGAACATTCTTAGAGCCTTGCTACTGCCATATGCTCAACCGCCATCTGTTACTAGCAGCCGGTCTTGCTACGTGTGTTTGGGTACAAGTGCGGAAACTCCGACTGCTTAAATGCAAGTGCGGGAAGTCCGATGGTAGTCAGATCATCGTACATGGCATTTGACATAAACCACAATAGTGCAGAGTTCTAGATCTGTGGTGTGATGCAAGGACAACGGGCCATCGGCCAAAGAGGATGAACAACCATTCAGCCAGGTTTATTTCTGTTAAAAGAATTACAAACTCAAAAGAGGAAAAAAAGAACCCCTGTTTTCAGCTCGGACAGTCCCGTCCGGTTCGGTTCACCCGCATAGCCGCCGGAGATCTTTCTCTTCTTGTCTTTTCATTTGTAGAATTTGGGAAGTCATTACGTATCTCGTATCCTCCCCAAGACAGGAAGCTTCCAGTAGACAGAACAGCTGGCAGCCTGAGACTACTCAGAGGGCTCGAATAAAGTCAATTAAGCCATGCTTCAACCCAGTTACAACTTTGAATATAGGAGGAAATCCCTGAACCAATCCAGCCCCTGGAGGCCATAAGGTTTTGTTCCTATACTATTGTATCAGCTCATGAATTTGGGTGTAGACTGTGGGGTTAAGCCATCTCTGAACCCCGTGTTATCTGTTGGTGAATCAAAGTCCAAGCGGCATATATGACCAGCCTTTACTTAATATCTTGTGGCCACTGATATACACCAAAGCCTGCATATATTGGTGGTTAGTATCCACTTGTCGTATCCAACCTCATAAGTTGATCCGGGATATTCAGCGGCAACTCCTAGTCAGTTACCCTTTACGGTTCTCAGGAGACGAACCACCTTACGAGCAACTTCCATTTTGATTCTAATATAGACGGCGACTGCACCTACATGTGACATATCGGAATCATAAACCTCGTATTCTGTCTACGGTTGCCATTGAGTTGAATCCGTGCCGTACCTGTCATACATTTACGAAATACCGTTTGAGGAACAAGTATCAGTCTGTATGCATTGATCGAACAGTTCTGACCCATGAATACCTTTTGTACATAACGAAGATTTCCGCTCTCTTGCCGCTGGGGTGCCACAGCGGAATGATATATGGCCAATCGAACCATCTCATCCATGTTTACAAACGGCCATTGGGGTCGACGATGATTATCCGACCAATCAATTGTCATAAAAGTAAACCGTATACCTTGTTATACATGGCATGGTCTTGACACGGGCTGTAGGAAGATACCTAAGTATCCAACATGGGTTATATTATCCAAGGGCATGAGGAGACTCCGACCTGTCTAGTACGAGCTCAGCAGATCGATCAGCTGATCATTCTTCCCCTCAAAGCAACCCGCTGGATATATAAAGACCAAGCCTCACGGCCTTTACATAGACATCTATCCAGAAAGCCCAACCATCAGTCAACTCAAGCCACTACTACCAGAAAACGCCACCTATTCCCAACCGTACCATCCATGTAAGACCACACTCCCATACGGCTTCCACCTCAGTATCACACAGAAGCGCTAACAGATACGATACCACAGCTCAACCACCATGGTCAAGCCACTTTACATCGCCTACGCCTTGTTCGCCGCAGCTGGAGTGCAGGCAGACTGCGTGCGCAACTGCGACGTTACGGCAGACAAAAATGGCCTTTGCTACTATGCATGCACAAACGCATGCAAGAGTATCTCGGCTGAGGAGGCCCGGAACAAGTTCCTTGCGGCGCTCAAGAACGCGAAATACAGGTGCTCTGCCAGTGGGCGAACCGCTCTCCAATGCGCCAAGGAAGGTAACTTCGGAAACAATTGCTATGACCACTACTGGTCGTGTGGAAGTAGCTGCTAGAGCAGGAACACCGAGCCGTCCCCTTGACTATGCAAAGGACAAAATGGAGACACAGGTTAGCTTAACAGGTTAAGGTCGATGTTCTTGACTGTTGTGGGGGAAAACGACAACATCCTATTTGTCGTGGACATTTGGTGGCTAGGACCTCTCATTGACTGGTGGTTCAGGGTTTGTAATGTGTTATCATGTATGCAGCATTCTATAGACGCCGCCACGATAGTCATTCAACAAGATATCAAGAGTTTATTTGGTCAATGATATTGCTGGGCTCTGTTTGAGGCTACCGAGTTGCCAACATATCACTTCATTTGCATTTTCAGGATATTCGTGAAGTGGTTAGATGACTGCTAACGAAGCTGTATCACCAATCAGATCTAGGACGAGAAGGCATTCCTCGTAGGGTTCATGTCATTAATACTGTACAGAAATGTCTCTGTCATCTCTTTCTTACATGTGGAATTGTTCCAGCGTCCAATCACAGCGCATATGTCTTGGGTCACCTTATAGTCTTCAGGTCGAGAGGATTGTTGTGTTGGAGGCATTGGTTGTAGCCCCAAACTGTATTAATACAGTGTTTTCTTGGTTTTATAATTTTAATCTATCTCCAGGGTGATATGCTGATAAGGGTCAAATAAAGTATTATTTATCATTGTGGAAGTATCGGAATCATAAGGCTAATTATTGTATAGGAATTGTGTTTCTAATTGTTGAGAGTTGGGGCTGCAAACCTTAGCAGCCTGCATCACACCCTCCCCGCGAAACTTCCATGCTTTACGGCGACTGCCTTCTTTCTTATTTTCTCCCTTTTGTCTTTGTTCTCATTTATATCAAGCACTATTCTTTAAGATGGTTGTTAGTTTTACACTGTATGCTTCATATATCACTTAATGAACCCCGGAAAGCCCTATTAATAGTCCCTCGAAACTCGGTTTCGATCTCCTTTGCACTTGATATCTTGATCTACCATTTGGCGCTAGTTCGGCAGTCGAGTCATTTTGATGAATAAGGAAATCCTCGGGCTTGCCATCAAGATTGTTCTACTATGTAGACTATAACTATCAAGTGGTCGCAGGCCTCAAATGCCGTAGCCCGTTAGCGCGCCACGTGGTACCGGTAGTTCAGAAGATCTTGAAGTCCTTTGAGAACTCTATTCCTCTAGTTAATCTAAGGCATTAGTGTCAGGTGATTGATTCACTTGTCTTCTGAAACATTTCACGTTTGTCTCAACTTCCCCGCATTCGGTCAAGATGCAAGTCGGGCCAACGGACATATATCATGTCCAATCTGCATATCAGCTGAAATTGATCAACAGAAAAGCCCCTCTTTCTTGTCCCCTTGCCTGCCAAGATTATTCCTCCCGCTGTCGTTCCGCAGATCGTGAGGGGGTTCTCAGACCACCTCGAACCACCTGACTCGTCCTTTCACGATCGTCTCGACAATAATCCCTGCTTTTGCCTTGTTTTGACATTCGTAATGGTTATCTCTGTAGGAGCCCGGGAGTGCATTACCCGCACCTCGGTCTCGGTAAACTTTGATTCTGGTTATTCACAGTAGAAAGACGAATGAATCGTTGGCTTCTTGGGCATACGCGTAAATAATGCTGTAGTAGGGACGGCAATGCGCCACCGGAGTCCTACGACTCCTGCGATGCCTCGGTTACGTTATCTATTCAATGTTGTGCCATCCGTGAGGCTGTGGATAAAAGCCCTACCTTTCCTCGTTATGTTACAGTTCATCTCATTCAAATACTCTCCAAGTCAAAGATCAAACTCACCAATACATTGAACATGTCTGTACAAATCCCCTCTACTCAACGCGCTGCTGTCCGTCAAGGCTCTGGCCCAGACGCCAAGGCCCCCATTCAGACCATCCCCGTCCCCAGCCCAGGCCCAGGCCAAATCCTTATCAAGATCAATTGGACCGGTCTTTGCGGCTCAGACAAATCTCTTCTTCATGATGATTGGAAAGACTTTGGAGTCAGTATGAAGGACGTCACCCAGGGCATCGCCGGCCACGAGGGCGCCGGTTCCGTTGTAGCAATTGGCGAAGGCATGGAGAAGCGGTGGAAGATTGGTGATCGTGCTGGCGTCAAGTGGATTGCCAGTACATGCGGCGAGTGCGATTTCTGTAGGGTTGGCTCTGACGAGGTGCACTGTCCGGAGCAAACAAACAGCGGGTTTTCGGCGGCGGGAACGTTCCAGGAGTATGTTGTTGCAGATGGAAGATATTCTTCCAAGATACCTGATGGTGTTTCTGATGAAGAGGCTGGGCCTATCATGTGTGGAGGCGTCACGGCATATACTGCTTGCAAACGGTAAGTGACGACTTCATCGTACGAGACAGACTGTTCTAACTTGGTATATCAGATCGGGAGTTGCTCCAGGACAATGGCTCGTCATCCCAGGAGCAGGCGGTGGCCTCGGCCATTTCGCAATCCAATATGCCAGAGCAATGGGCATGCGAGTCATTGCGATTGACGGTGGCGACGCGAAGCGGGACTTGTGTCTCAAACTCGGAGCAGAGATCTTTATTGACTTCAAGACTACCAAAGACATCGCGACCCAAGTTCTAAAGGCCACCGGTCACGGTGCTCACGGGATCATCGTCACAGCCGCGACTCGAGCAGCTTACGAAACGGCCCCTAACTATCTCCGTCCAAACGGAACGGTTGTTGCGGTGGGACTTCCTCAGGATCCTACTATTCTTGCTGGAGCCCCGCCAATTTTCGTCGCTTTGCGAAGGTTGAAGATCGTGGGTAGTATCACCGGAAGCCTGAGAGATGTTGAGGAAGCTCTTGACTTTACCGCGAGAGGACTTGTTCACGTAAGTTTATCGTCGATGAGATATTGATGTTCCTGTACTAACTGACTATAGCCGATTCTATCAAAGGGCAAGCTTGAGGATCTTGATGACTGGGTGCATAAGTTGGCGACTGGCCAGGTTGCTGGTCGCTGTGTTCTTCAGGTTGCAGCATAGGGACAAAGGTCTTTTCAGTTTTGGTTTTATTTACTTTAGTTGCTGCCCTTTTCTGAGTTTATGAATTATGAATAAATTGATTTCTTAGTACTTGTTATGTGTAACCTGTGCAGCCTTTAACTAGGAGACCATTGCGCATGTTCTACACCAGTTATTGCAGTATCAATATACTTATTAGTAGAGAACAAACGCGTCGCTTTAGTTATATAACTGCGCCCTGAGGCCCTAAATGGTTGCGGGCTGATCTGTTGATCTCCAGGCTTGCAATTACTATTTGAGCCATGATTGGCTTTGCAAGTTCCTGTATAATGCGGGGTATAGATAGTCATGTACCTGATCGTCATGTATATATACAGGACCATCTCTCTATTATTTATTACGAACTGAAAAGTCGATTCACGTCACTATGTCGAGTGATTTTAACATCAATGCCGATATTAGAGATAATTGCCCGAAGCCCTGTTGCTCAACTTTTGGCAGATATTCCACTGTGCATGGCTTCAATCCGGACTATACTTATTCCCGTCAAACCGCGACACTATCAACAAAACTTCAAACATTGTTAATTCAGATTTCATATTCGGACACTTCTTTCAGCCGTTGAATGCTTCATCCTGCATCACCGTTTCAACCCCAGATTTTGTCAAGTCTCCGCCTCCTCATTTTCACAATAAAAGGGCCGTTTACCCTCGTCTGGGCCCGCAACACATCACCAACTCTATTTCCCCTCCATATTCCACGAGAAGGGCCGAATAAATCTCCTTCTCAACAAAGGCCACTAACCCACGCCATTTTTCTTTTCTTTCCTAGCGGTTATCATTTAACTAAAAGTGACAGCGAAATCCGGGGGATCCGGGGTCACATTTAACGTGCATTTCAAACCGTCGTCACGTCACGTCACGTCATGTCGACATTCAAGCCGCAACCATAGTAAATTAAGCAAGAAAAATAAAAAATAAAAAGATTGATTATCAGTCTTTAGTTAATTAATTCATTGATCATTTTGCGAGTCCCATCGACTTTTATAACACGTTGTTCCCTTGAGAATTGATGGATACCTATGTGAAGGACCCTTGCTTTGAAGCCATTCCCAAGACTCAATCTGTTACCCAGCCTGTCACGCGACAGGTTATTTCCCATAACCAAAGCAGGGATTTGCACCGCATCATCACTGGATGATTTTTTTTTCTTTTCTTTTTTTTAACGAGCCACTGTGTAGTTTTACTTTTCCACTTCCTTTGGACAGTCTTTCAGCTTCCCTATTGAGCCATGTGATGGTAACAACGACAAATGCCTCGACCTACAGGGTATGGTATTGAAAACAGGTGACTTTCCAATCACAAAAGCCACCTTTCTAGAAAAATAACTAACCATGTGTGCCTCATCAAAGGTATATCCGAAGGCGCACCGACATAACTCATGGCGTTAATGATCCGTTGGAAAATAGTCCGTAACCTATTGCCGTTTTGGCAGTTTCAAAGATCAAACTTCCATTGCAACCAGGTCTGAACACGTGTGGCTGCGATAGTTTACCGACAGGAGACGACATGAAGCCACTAACCCCTGCGCTTGATCTGCATCTATTGCACCTCAGCTCTTGGCTGATGCTTCCTAAATTTGATAATCGGCTTGGCTGTTGATAGATACCACGTTGTGGATCCAGTTCAGGAAGCCGATGGAATCCGAGGTTGGGTGACTGACTCACGGAAATAACGTCCTTTGATGGTTAGCACGTCAATTGATGTCAGGTCAGATCAGGATCAGGTCTCAGATTAAAAAAAAAGCTAAAAACGGTGGAGCGTCGTGTCAGATGCCAGACGGAGGCCATGACTCAATTCGGTTTCTATAGTACAATGCTTTGACCTCAGCAGATCCGGGTCGCTTTTCCGAGCGTTAAACCTCCAAAATGGAGAATTAACTGGAGTTACGATCTATCCTAGACTCGGGGAAGAATATAGAACGAGGTTAAGAGGGGGGGGGGGTCGTGGATGTTTAGTCGGCATCAGATGCATCACATTTAGCCTCGGATAATGAGAAGCCGGGGATACGTGCTGTTATTGCACTCTAACTTTGCCTGTCAAATGGAGCTTAGTTCTCTGAGCTGGAGGGTGCATAACAGCCAGGGGCTGGAGACAAGAGACGAACAATCCTTGATTTTTGAAATGGTCGAGACCACGTAGACCTCGCTTGCACACGCGACAATTTTACTCAGCCTTACAATCATTATGAATTCCAAGCTTGGGATTAATATCAACTGAGTATTTAGAAAAGAAAAATAAACCAAACGATTCGACTAGACCTCGTTTGAATATACATGCAGCATGCGATTGTGGCCAAGGTAACCCCTTCGCGGCTGACTTTCCTTTAGTTGTCAAGCGTACCTCACTAGAATCCGCAGAATCACAACGCCACAGGACAGAATTCAAACCTGCTGATGCATTTTACTCGGAGCTGAATGTCGAACAGAGAAAGCATTCCATCGTGTCTGAATGCCTGTACGTAATAGGGGGGTCAGACTAGAACTGATATGAACTAGACTCTTCGACGTTCCTTACTTCCGAGCCAATCCCCGCACGTAATTCGAGTTCCCCATGGGAAGAAAAAGAGTGGACACAAAAGTCACTTTTTGGAAATGGTGAGACGTGCACACGAGAATTATCCGCAACAGTTGTTCCGTTGTTTAATGAGGCTCTATGACTATTTACCTAAATTATTGCGTTTCATGACTTGTGTATTTCCCCAAGAGGGAGGTAGGATGCGCTAGACGTGTTACTATCGACTCTAAGAACCAAGTGACAAGACGCGAAGGATCTAGAACAAGTTGATTTGCTTACCCGGGTCCCCGGTACCAACAAAGAGAAACAGGCTGAGTTTGAGTCTGATGATAGGATCGTGTCTTACCATCCCTGTGTCATTTCTCAGGGAGATCGACAGGCATCGTTCGTATTTGGCGCTCGATAAAGACCATAAGAAAAATGAAAATGTCTCTAGTCAAGAGCCGCATCGCGTCTTTAAGTGATCGTCATTGTCCAAGCTTCTAGAAACCCACGTGGAGAAAAAGACCTCACTCACCTCTATCAAGCTGTAACATCCATCACTGGAATACATTGATTTTCGTCTCCCCTTTCGCTTCTGCCCCTCAAACGCTCCCCCGGAAGAACCAGGCCGATTGCGGTAAATGTCCAACTAGCTCATCGTTCTCTGGTTCGACTTTTTTTCCATTTTCTCCAGTTTCTTATAAAAGTACCCACTCTTCGCCCATGGAGAAAAGTGAGCCACGCCGAAGAACCGCCGTGATAGTTGCAAGCTATTGTTCTCTATGGAGGAGAACCTGGGGTGCATGGGTCAATTTACCCCAGCTATTTCTGCCAGAGGCAAAGGGACCCAGAGTCATTCAAGTTCTAGCCGAGAGGGCCCCATGTGTTGCCGATCATATATATGCCAGCTTCTGCAGGATGAATGCAACCAGAACCAGGACCTGGATTTGACAGATGACAATAATCTAAAGCGCCGCAAGGCATCCATTCCTTTTATTTCCCCATTTAATCCGAGTCTCTCTTTATATTCACCATGTTCGGGTCAGGTAAATCTACCTCGTCGGACAATGGTAGTAAAGATGAGATAGTCCTTCTCCCCGTCGAATCCAAAGCTGGAATCCTCCGTGTCACAGAAATCGAGACAAAGGTGCACGACCCAGAAGGCAACCAAGTCCCCGTCGTCCAAGATGCATCAACCACCTTCGACCTCCCCGATAATCATCCCAACAAGAACGCCATCGAGGTGCTATGGCTCCCGCGTGGGTCCCACAGCTCCGACGACACGGGAGAGAAAGTGCGTCGTGCGCTGAACAACGAGAAGGACATGACTATTCTGGGATGCTGCAAGCAATTTCCCAAAGCCATCTTCTGGTCCCTGCTCCTCTTCCTCACTGTCGTCATGGAGGGGTATGATAAAAGTCTTGTTGCAGGGTTCGTGGCCTTTCCCGCCTTTCGAAGACGCTATGGCGAGGTCTTTGAAACACCAAATGGGCCAATGTATGAAATTTCACCTCTTTGGCAGACGGCGCTCCAAGTTTCTGCTATCGCGTGTGAAGTGATTGGTTTGTTGCTTCATGGTTGGATCACATACAGCATCGGGTACAAGAAGATGATGATCATCAGTCTTGCTTGGATGTGCATCGCTGTATTTCCAGCTTTCTTTGCGCATAATATTGCTGTCTTAGTTGCTTCTCAGGCTCTTTGTGGTAAGTCTCTCAACATCAATTCTCCAACTGTCTTCATTCATTTGTGACTTTTCATACTGACCATGACTGATAGGTATCTCATGGGGTGTTATCCAGACACTTGCAGCCACATATGCTGCCGAAGTCGTGCCATCAGCCATCCGTGCATGTCTTCTCAGCAATGTCAACATGTGCTGGGTCATTGGTCAACTTCTCGGCACTGGTATCCTACGTTCACTCGTCCACAATGATTCTGAGTGGTCCTACCGGGTACCTTTTGCTCTTCAATGGGCGTTTGCCATCCCTCTTCTTATCGGCATTATGTTTGCTCCTGAAAGTCCTTGTAAGTTCATACCATCTCAATCGGTTTGCAAGAAGAGAATTAACAAGTATATAGGGTGGCTTATCCGTCGTGAGCGCAAGGTCGAGGCTAGACATGCCCTTCAACGCCTCACTAAGCAATCTCAGTTAGACATTGACGACACTATCGCTGTCATGGAGCATACTAACCGTATTGAACGCAAGCTCAACTACGGTGGCTCAAGCTACATAGACCTGTTCAAGGGCGCAAATCTTCGCCGTACTGAGATCTCCTGCATGGTGTGGTCCGTACAGGCCCTCTGTGGCTGGATCTTGACTGGTTATGCTCCTTACTTCCTCGAACAAGCCGGCTTTGACTCTTCCCACTCATTCAGCTTGTCCACTGGCATGTACGGCATGGCTTTGGTGGGCGGTATTATCTCCTGGTTTCTGCTCTCTCACATCGGTCGTCGAAAGCTTTATCTCACTGGCCTTGCCGCTGCCGTTGTCATGCTTACTGCAGGTGGTGTTCTCTCTGTTGTACTAGAAGGTCAAAAGGGCCTCAACTGGTCACTCGGAGCCATCCTCATCACCACAACCTTTCTCTACAACCTCAGCATCGGTCCAACATGTTACGTCATCGTTGCTGAGATCCCTTCCACTCGTTTGCGTGTCAAGACTATCGCTCTTGCACGAGTGATCTACAACATCTTTATGATCATCAACAACGTTATCGTTCCCCAGATGCTGAACCCAACTGCGTGGAATATGCAGGGCAAGTCTTGTTTTATTTATGCTGCCACCGCTCTCCTTTGTTTCTTGTATTGCTATTTCCGTCTTCCCGAAACCCAGGGTCTTTCATACCTTGAGCTGGATATGTTGTTTGAGAAGGGTGCCCCAGCAGCCAAGTTTAAGGAGTTACAGCAGAGGTTGGCCAACTCAGCCTACTTGACTGTGGATAGGGCCGAGCGTATGAGGAATGCTTGGCATGGATGGCTCACCTACTCATAACATTTTCTACCACAGATAGTTACTGTCCTTACCAGGATACATATGATCGAAAGAGTTTTCCTCATAGTGCTTTCCATGCTCTCCGTCCGTCTCAAAAAGGTGCTAAGTGATTGAAAATATTTCCCGAAAGTGAATTAAATTACTACACATTATCAATGTATAGAAAAGATTCTAAGTACAATCATGGGCCTGCCCATCGGTGTCCAGCACCCATTACAAACTGTTATATCAGTCTTGTACCCGCAGACTGACCACACAGCTCAGAAGATCCTTGCGACTCGCCTGTAAAGTAGTCGTTTAGTTGTCACAATCAGCTGCGGCATCACCTCCCGCCGCACCACCTCCTTGCAATCCCTGGAGGAGATCGCCAAGAATGCCACGCTTGGCCTTGCAGGCAGCGTTGTCATTGCCGTTACCGCCCGCCTGATCCCCATCCTCTGCAGCACCGTTACCGCCATTAGCCGCATCATTGCCGTCTTGGGCAGCATCATCTTCGGCGTTGTTACCGCCAGCTGAGTCATTATTGTTGGCAGCGTCTTCGTTCGCATCCTTGCCATTGTCACCAGCGTTGCCTGCTGCATTGTCTCCGTTGTTGTTTGCGTTATCATTGGCAGCACCCCCATCGTTGGCTACGTCGTTGTTGTTTCCGCCGGCGTTACCGTTGTTCGCATCATCTCCATTGGCATTGCCATTATCACCGTTGTCGTTGGCGGCGTCCCCAGCGTTGTCGTTATTTGCGTTGTCGTTACCATTGGCATTGTCATTTGCGTTGTCTTGTTCATTATTGTTTCCGTTATCATTGCCATTCCCATTGCCGTTGTTGTTTCCGTTGTTTCCATTCTTGTTCTTCGCCTTACAAGCGGTGGGAGCAGCCGTAGCCGCGGCGTCGGTAGTCGTAGCAGCCACCGTTCCATTAGCAGCTCCAGTCTCAGTCACAGCAGTGGTCTCGGTAGCAGCAGCATCTTGTGTAGTGTTGGCAGCATCAGTCTGTGTCTCAGCAGCGGCGGCATCAGTCTGAGTTTCGGTTACAAGAGTCTCGGTGGCAGCGTTGTCGGCATTGTCGTTTTGGTTGTCTTGATTTTCATTGTTTTCGTTGCCGTTTTGGTTCTCCTGATTTCCATTGTTGCCTTGCTGACTGCCCCCATTCTCTTGACCATTGCCGTTCTGGTTACCATTCTGATTGTCTTGGTTTTGGTTGTCGTTCTGACCGTTACCTTGGTTGCCGTTATTCTGATCGTTGTTGTTATCTTGGTTGTTCTGACCGTTGTTATTCTGGTCCTGGCCTTGCTCTTCTTGGTCATCCTGGTCGTCTTGATCATCTTGCTCTTGACCGTCATTTTGCCCGTTCTGGGCGTTGTTGCCCTGAGCTCCTTGTCCGCCTTGAGCATTTTGTCCACGTTTGTTATGGAACTAAGTGGAGATTAGCAAGGGTAAAACAAAAGTTGTATACCAGAAAGCTGGAAGCTCTGTTGGGAAAGTGATTTTGCAAGTCTTGTGTTAGACTGAGAGAGTTATTGTGTTTGAGGCATCGGTTGTGATGGCTCAAAGTGTATCAAGGCTGTATTATTTCTAATACGTAACCTTGATCTATCTCCCGGGAGATATGCGAATAATGTTCAAATTAAAAGAAACAGAAGGTATATCGAAAATTAACCTACAGTTCTTGGTTCAATGAGACCCATCAAAGGTGCGCTAGATACTGGCAAGGCAGCAGCAGCCATCAAAGCCTGCTAACTCGTCAAATGTGTTTTTGGAAGAGCAGACAATGAGATACGTACCACATACTTTCCCGCCTGTCCCGAGGTTGGACCTCTATTATTTGATACGGCTTGAGCGGCTAGGATGCCGACAACCACGTTGGTGAAATACATATTGATGGAATAAGAGCAAAAAAGGTAAAATGAAGAAAGACTGCGCAGCAGCAGAATGTTTGGCAAAGAAATGAGAAAAGATTTAATAACAGATAGTACCAGCCTAATTGGTCTCGAAATGAAGAAAGGAAATATCGCGTCAAGCGATTTCTTTTAAATCAGTAAGTGTGATTTATGAGTTGATGATACCAACCAAGGCACATCAGATGGTAGACACTTTATATTAAATATACCCATCGTCGTTTCTGCGACCCGACACTGCAAATCTGATCTCGAAATAGATCGTGTTTACAAAATCTTGTCCTCGCAAACATGGCTGAGACAATAAACGCCAAGCTTGATTCGTTTGCAGTATCATGTTACCCCAGAAAAAAAGTTACACTGCGTGTATAAGTTTCAGAAACTACCGATCTACAGTTAAGCTTTCCCTTGGCGATTTAAACTCATGGTGGAGTATCGCAGTCTGGAACGCGGATGTGGACTAAGCCGGGTGTAACATAAGCGAATGTAGGGGTTTGGCAGTTTCACATGCGGACGAGACAACTGAACCCCTCAGATTGTATCAGATAATATGGGGTTGTGAAACTTGGTTACGCAAGCTGATTTTTACTCTCATCTAGACTGTTAATTGTTGCACGTAGTGTCTGTTGAAGAAGCCGGATCAGTTGTCTGTCAGCTGTGTGGCATCTTCACGCGTCATTGGCCTACATACATTTCAACCTTTGTCGTTTCAACCATTGTCGTTTCCAAAATCAGGGAACCTCTCCATCCGTGTATGATCGACGTTTCAGTAAAATATGTGGCTGGAAAGATTATTCAGGTCATCAATATGGTCCGAAAGAAATGGATATACCAATACATTGACATGGCTGCTCGCAGAGGTCACACAAAGACATTCAAACCGATGGTAAAATTTAAGTAGCTTGCCACAATTCGAAATACTAAGTACATGGACGAGGCAGCCTCTTAAAGGAACAGAAGAATGGGCATTGTCAAGTAGCCTAACAAAAACAAGAAAAGGAAAGGAAAAGAAGAAAAAGAAGGAGTACCACTACAGAAGCAGACCTGCTCCAGCGAGAAGTCCCAGTGTGACGCTAATCACACTGACAACTCCCAATCGAGAGCTAATAGTTGAAGCCGCGCTGTCGTCGTCTGCATCATCACCCTCACCGTCATTATCATCCTTGGCATCTTCCTTATCAGAGTCTTTGTATACCAAAGGTACAGCAGGGATATAAGTTGCAATCGCCCAAAAGTCTTGAACATCAGTGGCAGTCAAGAAAATATCATCCAATGTTGTCCTGGGCTCGTCTGTTCCAGAGGCGAAAGATATAAGCTGGTTGTCGTCCAGAGTTGTACCATCCCAGGTAGTGATGGGTACGAGTCTGTGACTGGAGTATGTCAAGCACATCTCAGAATACGTGAAAGACTCTGTCGGACCAAGAGTGGAGATACAATGTCCAAAGACATCTGCTTGATAGTCACTGGAGCTATTAATCAAAGTGGAAGTGCCCAGGTGGACTTGAGACTTACCTAGGACAGCAAAATGCAAGAGTTTCAGAAGGCTCCAAAACTCCTAGCCAGAACTCGGTTGGATGAAGGGGATTTAGTCCGCCTACTTTCTCGTTCAACTCATCCCAATCTGGAGTTGCGAGTGCACCTGAAGCACTGCCCTTGTCATTGTCGCCATGTGCCAGAGTCCCCACAGTACGCCAGCCCGAAGGACAAGCAATACCGGGGGAGTAATAGACGTATTGGCCCTGCATAAACTCTGTGGTCTGTTGACGGAGAGAGTCCCAAGAACTCCCCCTTGGAAGGCAATCCCCAAATGTCATAGGGCCGCATGTTGGTGCGCCAAAAGCTCTAACAGGGTCACTCGCGTTGACAAAAACATGATGGTCAGTTCCCGTTGCGCAACTGGATGGCGCAGTGTATGTGGTTGTCAGAGGGCCCAGGTTATGGGCGCTGAAACCAAAGAATTCTGTAGCGGTAGGCATGGCGAGAAACACAATAATGAGACCTTTGAGATTCTAAGAAGGTTGGGTAGGTGCTTTATTGAGTGTGGACGGACTGATCAAGCTAAATGAGGGTGAAATGGTGGGTATTTGACAATCCGGGGACAGTCTGCTAAGGGTCAGATTACGATGTCCTACGAAGCTGGGTTCCCTGCTTCAAGTCGCCAATTGCGAAAATTCCGTTTATCAATTCCAAGTTTACGTCAAGTTTGCTTGGCAGCGATACGTTTTACCGGATGTGGTTCTTGGCTGACGAGCTGAGCAGGTCACGGTTCAGCTGTTGCGAGAATCCTCTCGGCGATTTCTTTATGGGAATTGCGGGGTTGACCTATCATTGAGGTCTTAGATGAAGGAGTGTGATTGAGTGTTTGTTTGTTTGTTCCTGTTGGTTGATATCCTATCACATCCTCAACCTCGGAGCCTACATTCTCGTAGGAATGTGGCACTCTTCCCAGAACTGGGAAGTGGTGTAGGAATAAGTGACCTTCCAACTTCTGAAGACACGCTTTATGTTTCAACAATTGCTAGAAAGTTAAGTGTCCCTTCCAGGTTTATTGGGGGCGGAGCTTGGCGAAATAACAGACTCATTTGCTATGATGCTGCAAGATGCTTGCCCTGTATACTCTAGCCGAAGATGAAAAGCTCGGATTTGATCGAATTCCACTCTTCATCTGAAAATATGGCCTAGATAATTCTAATACAAAACACAGTGAGACTTGACTCAGAATACTTGAGTAGTAGTAGGTGGTAGGTTGTGCTCACTCAATTAACTAGCGAAGATGCTGCCTGAGGTCAATACGCTAAGTGAAATCGCGACTACCCACAATCCAGGCATAAGCCAACCTGCAAAATACTATATGGTACATCTAATGCCTTGTGAAACGTTGCCATCAAAGAACGATTGCAGCAATCTGCACTCTTATCACATTCATCTCCACAAGGTATATACCAGTGTGAGCGTCCAGCTACCCGCCTGAGCCCAGAACAACATATCTTCTGCCGCGAGGAGAACGCTGCATCCACGGGAAATGACTTCGCACTCTAACATCAATGATAATCTTTCCTCGCCGCCAACCGCTCCACGGCGCAAACCCGTTCCCGGAAAAGGATTTCAGAAAACTCGCAACGGATGCTACAATTGCAAGCGGCGTCGTGTCAAGTGTTCCGAGCACCGGCCCGAGTGTCAAGGCTGTCGACGCATGTGCTTACCATGCGTTTATCCCGCGGCTGTTTTGCCTACTACTGGGACAGTTCCTTCTGCACCTACAGTCAAAGTATGCCTCGACCATCTTCGTTTTTTTCATCATTTCCTCACCGAGGCATTTCCGCCGCATCCGTATGGCACCTCGTCTGTGTGGCACGATGTTGCTGCGCTCTCACACAAGGTAAGCCGCTTGGTCAAACTGACTCTAAATTTGATCCTGGAGGCCGTGTCTGATTCGAATTCGCAGTACGAGTTCCTGGCCTCAAGCATCCTGGCTCTTGCTGCCCAGCACCTGACTGTGTTTAACAAAGCCGACTACTCCTTGCAAGCTCTGAATCTTAGAATCTCAGCTTTAAGAGGCTTAAATGATGCCCTATCGCAACCTTGCCACACCACAGCGGATGCAGACGCCCGTTATGCTACCATAGTTACCCTCACCTTTCAGTCTACCTACATGCCGGACGACATGATGGAGTTTATAGCCATGTTGCGTGGATGGATGCTCATTTCGACCACTCTGGTAACTGATCATCAGACATCCATGTTCCGTCAATTCACGCGCGAGTCCTGGATTGGAGGTATAGAGAAGTACATAGAGGGACAGCAAGAAAATACGGATAATCTGGTAACTGAAGATTTCCTTTCATCTCTCAGAGTACTTCAACCACTGCTTCGAGGTAAAGCTGAGCAGCAGTACTGCTCAAAGCTAGTGGACTTGGCTTTACTGAGCAGAACATCACCACGAGAGGGTTTGTTCTTTCTTCTTTCTCTCCACCATCAAGCTTGACTAACGTTAATAGCTCTCTTAGAAATGGTATTCTGCTACGCTCTGACAAACAAGATGACCGATGAAGACTACACCAGCTTCACAGACCCTTCCAACTATGGAGCCCAGGTCCTACTTGCTCACTTTTTGATGTTGAACCATATGCTTGAAGACTGTTTTCGCAGTGCTACAAGCAGAGGTTTTTCATTTTCTGGGAAAATCACCCAGTCCTGGATTTTGAATATTGGAAGGCGTTTACCTGATGATTTCCAGAGATACATGATGTGGCCTTTGGGTCAGGCAAGAGATCTCACCGTTTAGACTTGGTTAATATGTTTCAAAAGAGCATGGACCTTTTGGTGGGTTTTGAGATGATCAAGGGAAGACAGACGAGCCAGGGTAAATTGGCGAGGGGGAAGTAACACAGCCTCCTAGGAGCTATAACGTGTGCAGCCTAGAATCGGATTAATATCACCTCGGTCGAGCTCATCTTATTTTGGGAAAACGACGAAAGCGACGAATGAGCCAATCATAGGGCCTGGTTTCGGATGGTCGGTGCTCAACTGTCAAAAGCCTAGACACTTGACTACGATTCATAACCTATTGTAATACATCTCTCGCTCCATCTTAACCAGAACGCGTAACTGATTCTCGCTTTTCTTGTTCAAAGCGACGCATTGTGGCGCCAACATGCTGGGTCAAGGGTTGGTTGTAACATTGCTTACGACTCCTTAGGAGACTACCAAACTACAGTGTTGAGCGTCTTGTATAAAGACAAGAGAAGCTGCAGGACCAACCTTATTGTCTTTACTCTCCTCTTTATAGTAGCCACCCAAATAGCAACATCGAATACCTCTTACGAACGCCTATTCTATACCCACAATGTCTAGCATGCTACCAGCTTCTACCACACTCGCCCATATGTCTTCAATTACTTTATCAGCGATTCCTTCGTGCACAACTGCAGTGCCCGACAAGTACGGCTATGTCCCTCCCGAGTCTTGCAACGCCAATTACGGGTTCTACCCCAATTGGGAGGATAACACAGCCTTTGCGGTTGCCTTTGCCCTGTCAACCGTGGCTCACTTGGCCCAAGCAATATTTCTCAAACAGGTATGTTCCATGCTACACCTGGAAGGGATATCAGATTGACATTACTAGAAATTCTGCTGGGTCATTGTGATGGGCGCTTCGTGGGAGTGCATCTGTTTCATCGCTCGCGCCTTGGGTGCAAGAGACCAGCAGGAAGCGACCTACGTCACAGTCTCAACTCTTCTCTTTCTACTTGCACCGATTTGTGGGTTCCCTATGTGAGAAGTGTCATGCTTAGCTAACACTGGCATTTAGGGATTAATGCCTTCATATACATGGTCGTTGCCCGTCTTGTTCATTTCGTCATTCCGCAGCGCCGCGTGGCCGGCATCTCGGCACAATGGCTCGCCAAAGTCTTCGTTATATTTGATGTTATTTGCTTCATCATCCAAGCTGCTGGCGGAGGCATGCTCGCCTCGGATGACGCAGATACATCTAAGCTAGGGCAGCATATCTACATGGTTGGCATTGGCATCCAGCTTGGCTGCGTCGTGGTCTTTCTCGTTATTCACAGCCTTTTCTATCGCGAGCTTTCTCTTAATGCTCGTATAGGCAAGCCTGAGACTCGAAGCCGTTGGACAAAGTCCCTATGCTGGGTAATCTACGTCGTTCTCGTCCTCATCGTGGTGAGTATACTATATAACTGTTTTGCGTCTAGTAGCTGATTTGAATCGACAAGATTCGAGTTATCTTTCGTCTTGTCGAGTTTGGTGGAGGTGCAAATAGTAACAACGTGGTCCTTCGACACGAAGGGTTCCAGCTTTACCTTGATGCGCTCCCGATGCTCGTCGCACTAGTTATGTTGAGCGTGGTGCACCCAGGTAAGGTATTGAAAGGCCCTGGTAGCAACTTTCCATCCGCCAAGATCAAGTGGTGGCATGGCCGATCAGTGGCATTTGAGACCCTCGAACTCTCGTCCACATATAGGAGTGGATGAACACCTACCGAATGATTCTAGACGACCTGAATGTACATTTCGAGCGTTTCAAGGGGCTTTTCGAGAGGGCTGCTTTTCGAGGGCACTTTACTTTCACGGGCCATAGCAGAGTCTCCCGGTATATGTCTACATCTTTTTTGTAATAGTTACCACAGAGCTTATAGAATGTTTATGATGTTAGGCTTTCGTCACCCTACTAGACGAAAACATTTATTGTAGTAACGCTGTTTTCTTATCGTCTTCATACATTCATAGACTAACTTAGTGGATAAGACCTTGCTCATCAAAAGTTGGCAAGGCGCTGACCCCAGACAATTAAAGTCTTTTCCAGGTCCTTGAGTGCTTGTGTTCGCTCTGCGATTCTTTTCTCGGTCTCTGGCACTTCTTTCTCCAGTATCTCCATCTGCTCCTGCCAAAAGCGGGTAACGAAATCTGGCACATCACCGTGAGTTGGTGACGGCGTGTAGCCTATGGCTGCACTGTGTCGCCATTGCAGCGTTTGTGATCGCTAATCTTGCCAGAGACGTCTGACATCAGCAGAAGAAGATAGGATGATTTCCTCCCGATAGTGTGCAAGGGCTCTTTCGTCATTTTCCTTGACAAGAGCGTCTCGCCGAAGACTGTATTTCAGTCTGGCGATCCAACATTTGAGTATTATGACGTTATTGACAAGTTCCTCTTTGGTAAAGAACGTGCTTATTGGTTGGAGTAAAGCCAAGCGGATAATATCTCGCTCTGTAGGTATAACCTTAGTAGATCCTGGTGTTCCTTGCAGAGCGGTAATAGTTGATAGCTTGGGGAATGATGCATAATTGGAATCGACCGTCGGCACCGACGATGATGAACTGTTGAAGCCACCATACGTCTTGATTGGGTTACTCGATACTCTTATGGACTGGTCCCCTGATGACGAACGATTGAGGGGCGAAAACTTCTCTGCTCCTGTAGAATATCCTCCTGATGATGAACGATTAAAACTAGCCACCGTCTCGGTTGGGTTATTGGATAATCCTGTAGAATATCCTGCTTTCCGAAACTGTGTTGAGGGTAATGAACGGTTGAAAGCGGCAAACGTCTCCGTTGGGTTAGTAGGTACTCCAGCAGAATACCCTCCTGTGCCAGACTGCGTTGAGGATGATGAACGATTGAAGCCGGCAAACGTCTCCGTTGGGTTATTGGACACCCCTGCAAGATGTCCTTCTGTCTGAGATTGCATCGGGATGAATGGAGAATTGAAATCGAACGTCCCCGTTGGAAGACCCGTAGAACTTTGCTCCGTCCATTCGTGTTGCTCGGGCTGCAATAGAAAGTCAAAGTTGGCCATGGCTTCTGTTGTGCTGCTATCCTCGACATGTGCAGGGCCTTGGGCTGGCGGTACATCACTGTCTGTTTGTAGGCCTGTAGAGTTCAGCTCGGTCCGTTTACGTTTCTCGGGTGGCAATGAAAAGTCGAAGCTGGACGTTACTTCTGTTGTGCTGTCCTCAATGTGTGCAGGATCTTGGACTGGTGTTACGTCACTGTCTGTTGGAAGATCTGAAGAATTCTGCTCAGTCCATTTATGTTTCTCGGGTGGCAATAGAAATTCAAAGTTGGACGTTACTTCTGTAGTGCAGTTCTCGTCGCGTGCGGGATCTTGGACTGGTTCACAGTCCATAGATGTCGAGAGGCCAAAATTGGCAGACATATCAAGGTCACTCATTGATACGAAGTCCTGGGTCAACCCCATAGCTCCATCATGGTCTGGTACGGCAGGCGCCTCGGCGGGTGCTTCGGCGGGTGCTTCGACGGGTGCTTCGACGGGTGCTTCGACGGGTGCTTCAGGTGGCGGAATGACGCAACTCACGGGGGTCGAGGAGTCATGTTCGGTTGATGTTGTGTGGTTCTCATCGTTGATGAATGCGTCTAGACTGCCATTCTCCAACGCTTCTTGTAAGGCGGACTGAAAAAGGCTATTGTCATCCATATTGAATCCGGGGGCAGTTGTGCGTTTGAGAATGATAGTAGCGATGGCTTGATGAATGCTGATGTCAATGGGAAGACGAAAAGAAGATGTTCCAGGCACTGAAGGTAAGAGGAAATGAATACATATGTCACGTGTACTTCCAAGAAAGAAGGAGCGCAGTGAGAATGGTAGTGCTCGTTTGGGAGGAAGGAGGCGAGAGGATGCAGTCAATCACTGAATCATGGCTCAATCAGGGACCTTAGAGTATTTTAGGCTTTCGGCATCAGAAAGTTGATTGCTATGGGCAGGAGATAAAATGTTAGGTTCTTCTATTTCTAGTAAACTGAGAGTCTGGAGTATTATGAGTATTGAAGGTATCTCAGTACACCAACGCGATAATATGCTACCCAATACCGTCAAATATATACTGGCTCTGGTTCTACAATATCTGCTACTCAGTACATCTCTTGCGCTAGCAGCAACAAGCTTCATATCGATTCAATAGTGCAACAGGCTGAAGCTGTGCTCGATCTGCCGCAAAGAAAAGTACGCCACACTTAGATCAGGCACGTGAAAAAGTACCCGCAGTTAGCTATACTTCTTATTAAACTCTATATTCTATATAATGCATCTATAGGTGTTGTATATCATCTATTACTTTCCACATCTGACTCTGCCTTCCCGACTGAAACGGTGACCTGTTGCGTCATCATAATTCCCCCGTTCATAGTATTCAACTCCGTCTCGCTCCCCGCAAGACTCTCCGAACCCACCTCAACTACATGCCTCCTGGGTATCTTGTTTCCTCCCGGCCAATAGATGGAACTCCTAGTTACTCCCGTTTTCCGAGACTGAGTTCTTGAGCGATCGTCGCTGCTTGTGGACTGTGAGTTGGTCATCTTTCGGAGAAGTGGGCGGAGAGCTGTTAGGGCGACGATCATGACGGAGATGCAGATTTCGGCAGTGGCCCAGATATCTACAAGATTGTTAGTTAAAGCTGTGGGTGGGTTTTGGCTTGAGTGACACTTACAGATGGAAATGTCGTTGTTGACTTGGAGCATTGTGGCGAATCGGCCAATACTGACAGCGATGGTGATGATACCCATTCCAAAGACAACAGCTAGTCCTATCTTCTTGCGTGCCGAGGTCATGAGGCCTTGTAGTAATGGAATGGGAAAAACAAGGTCTGTTTAAAAGATCGTGAGATAAAACACCGACTGGCAGGACCACAATGAACTTACTAAGTACTTCTGTTATAAAGTTCAAAGACCAGTTCAATCTCATCAGAGTCATTGAAGTAAAAACGGTGCATGTTTGATCGCCTTCCGCCCTGATCATCTGTGAGCGACAGCGATGGGAAGGTTTGTACCGGACAACCTACCAATTAACGGATGGATCAGGTCCACACCAAAAGGTATCGCATAAGAGGGTAACAAGCGCAAAGGCTATTGTTATACCGGTCAAAGCAAAAAGGGAACGTCTCATTGTTGGATTCGTGACGGGTACTAGATTGAAGTAAAACGCAATGATACTAAACTTTGGAAAGTATATACCCGTATCGAAGAAGTAGTTGGTCGCGAATCGGATCTACATTAACATCAGCAAGGCTCCCAAAGCGAGTAATCCTCAAGATTTTGACATCGCTCGAACCTTTTTGACAGGTATACTATTGTTTGCAAGGACAAAGTCGTCCATTGCATGCATTCTGTAGGTCAGGGTATCGCAGATGAGGAGACCCTGGCAGGATATCAAGCCGACGATCAACCAATAGTCAGCTGCATGTAAACCGGTGCCTCGCAGGTGTATCCGGACATAAATGCGACATGCGACAAGGACATAGGCAAGGATGAGAATTGTCCATTCAAATGCCTACCAAGAAATGTCAGCAAGATTCCCCATGATACGACAGATGTATGTACCATGACGGCAGTGCTGGAAATCATCTTTGCAGAAAAGAATACAGCCTGCAAGCGCAGGCCGAAAGGTGAAACAGGGCACCGGAAAGGATGAAAATGAGAGACCGCGGAGAATGCACGAGAGCCTGAAAGGCCGTCTGCAACCTGCACAGCACTTGATATATACTGTACTCCACTACGTACTGCAGCGGATGCATGGACCCATTGGATAAGGTTAACCGTTCGAGTCAGGGGAGCCACAAGCTTGGGTGCGTCTAAATATTGGGCGACCAAAAAGACATTATTTCCAGACTAAAAGCTTACACGGGCGGCGCCACGATTTGACCTGCCAGGTTTAGTGGTAGGCGCGGGCGACGAGACCTTAACGATGTCTCGATGGGAGATTGACACGATGATAAATGAGGATACTATTAGGAATAGCGTGTGTTTTCCATCAAGTGTTACTGCTATTTTGCATGGATGTCTGAATTTTCGGACTTGGAGGATCTCAGTCGCGATCGAACTGACCAGGATAACAGTCTTTCTGAAGCCAATCTCAGTTAATGAGCTGATACTAGAGTCTCAGGAAATGATGGACGAGCTTCCGATAGGCGCGGAGTATCCGTACCAATGCTATGAGATCCAATCATGTTTCCCGTCCCTGTGGCTTATTTCTTGACGAAACTCTATTTTACTAGCGTTCAGCCTCTCCTTCCAGTGAGAGTAAGCTCGGCTAGGGGATCATTCCAGGGGGTGCCAAGGGAGCATTATCGACGCGCCGTCTCTTTTCCAAGATGCCACTGTCTATTTGTAAGTGGTCCAAGTAAGTTGACGATACGCAGGGACCGTTTATGCCAAGGTCTGTTGATCTGTATGATGTGGTGTATGGCATGTTCAGCTGTGTCTTAACCGTGGACGCTACTGCAGCCATTTCTACGTAGGGAAATAAACGACAGAATTCGCTCTGTTAGGTGCCTTGGCATTTTGAGTTGGAAAACTTCCAGTTTCTTGACCCCTGTGCACATGTCGGAGTTCACCGTACAGCATGTGGCGTAAGCCGTGAGGCTATTGGGCTGGGCGTACTCCGTAGTTTATAATATCTTGGCGTTCCCTCGGCGATGAACATGGTCCATGCGTAATAACAGCAAGATAAGAAAGCATGAAAGAGTGGGGTTTGACGAATGTTTTGCATATATATGCTAGTCAAGGCCTATTCAGAGGCCCTGCGGTTATAATAACCTGGTTCCAATGCCACCTTGCACTTGGATCTGAAAATGAGATTCACGGCAACAATGGCACAGGACCAGAGTTGCGATTAACTCAGAGGAGTTTACTGGGGAATTAGTGACCATGTACACCTGGATAACAAAGTTGCCCTAGCATTTTGTGGACCTGTAACAAAGAGCTCTCGAGCATAGGTCAGATACCATGCCTCAACAAATATACCTCTATCTGCGCGGCAGGTCCCGTATACCTGGAGCTAAATCAATTGTATTTGCTACTGGCAATTTGTTATACTAGTAGCGCAATCAACTCCACATTCCCAGCCACTAGTTATCTCTCTCAAACGATCGATATAGTATCAAAGGCTTCCATTCTCAGCATCCTAGACGTCCGGGTGTTCATTGAGCCATTGTTCGAAGCTCACAGGAGTCACCTTGCCCTCCCATCGCTTGCAGTCACTAGGATCAACAAGAGCCACACCCTTCAGAATCGCAAGTCCATAGGCCAAGTCGATATACTTGTTGGATTCCAAGGGACTGATGAACTGCCTTGCCTGTGCTAACATTCCTTGAAGTTCAGCTTGGCCGCCAACATTTTGCTTCTTAATCTCCACGTCTCGTACTTTTCCATAAACTTCACCAAGTTGAGGTACAGTGCATCGAAACGACTCGACGTAATAAACACCTCGCTTGATAATCTCGGGGTCGGTTATCGCTGCAAGGGTATACTTTGCAAGATCGTCAACACTGATCAAAGACATCTGGTCCTCACCGGTGCCGCAGTAAACAATGGTCCTCGCCTCAGGATCGATGGCGGATCGACGACCATCCTTTTTGCAGTTGATAAACATGTATTCGAGAATAGATCCGCAAAATCCGTAAATGGGCTTCAGACCACTCGAAAGTTCAGCGAGACGCTTGAAGGACATGTAAGCATCGTAGGTCTCATGGTCGCTCATGTTCAGTCTCGTCCAATCAAAGTTCCAAGACGCAGCGTGGAAAACCTGAAATATGTCAGCATAAATCCATGTCGAGAAAGTTGGGGGCCGTACCTTCACACCTGCTTTCTCTGCCTCCAAGAGAAGAGCCAACTGGCCTGCTCCAACAATGCTTGGCACGGTTGGCAAAGCAGAAATGACGGCATCGACTCCCTTGACAGCCTTTGCGAAAGATTCTGTGTCGAAATAATCTCGACAGGTGACGAAGGACTCGAGTTTGGAGGATATCTCGGCATCGAGCTTGTCTGCGTTTCTGCTTAGACCGCGGACTGAATGGCCCTCGGCAATGGCTACGCGGGCAAGAGGCTGCCCGACCATTCCAGTTATACCAGCGATGAGGATAAGCATCTTTTCGAAAAGATACCGAATAACGATGTGAAGTTTATTGAGTTGGTGGAATGGCTTGGTTTGGCTTGATGAGATGGACATCTGGAGGAAGAGCTCTTTATATAGCCCGCTTCACATCCGTGCCAAGCCAACGATATGGATCGAAGCTCGCAGAGGTTACTCAATTGGATAGGCAGTCGCAGTCATGCGGCGCAAAATTCTTTCATATACGCCTACTATCGTAATTTGACATGTCGTTATTCTCTTGCACTTACAGATAATTGGTTTGCTAATAAGGTTCGAATCAAAACCTTTCAGATAACACTATTGAAATGTAATTATAATAACTAGTATAGGAATAGAGATAAGTATGGTCTGGGCAAAGACTTTCGACCTGCAGTCCCTGTACATAAAAACACAATTTGCACCAATCCTGGCCTCATAGTCCCAGTACATCCACCATTAAGTTTGATGTCAAAATCGAGTTAATCAAATGACCGGCACTTCTCTTTTTCCTATACCCCATGCCTTGCTTCTGTCGCTGGCATTTCTTGCGTTGCTGTTGTTCCTGACATCTCGTGTCTAGAAGGTGTTCCATCAAGCTCAACTGGAGCTGGAGTTACACCTTGATGGTACTGGGGCGGAGAGGGACTTGGAGTTCCTGCTAACTCTGCCGTCGGCTTTACATCATGAGTATCTGACTCCGCTGTCTCTGTCACTTTGTTTCTCCTCCTTCTTCGCCCTAGTAAGAATGCTGCTCCGATAAGCGCAAGCACAACCACCCCAGCTCCGACACCAATTCCAGCCTTTGCGCCTGTTGATAACCCCGACGAAGGTCTATATGGAACAGGACCGAGTGTTGGTATTGTTCTGTCACTCGTTGATAGTGACAAGTCACTCTCTCTCCAGTTCAGCTGGAACATTGGGGCAAACATGGTAACCTCGTCTAGAGTCCCGGTCTGCGTCTTGTCCGTGAACGTTGTGGGAAGGGTGAGTGAGTAGCGAATGGTCCGACCTGTAGCGCACGCTGCTACTTCGACCGTGCCTCTTGTCGCGAGACTGGTGCATGTTTGCACTCCTCCAAGATTGGCGCAGGTATAACCACTGCTTCAATTAGCTTTCCATCTGGTCTTGGGGCATGGGATTGTTTGTTACAGCGGACAACATCCTATCACGTTCTCGTCAGACCGGATTGAGAACTGGAATTCAAAGTCTTCTGTGGAGCTACCGTTCTGGGTAGCGGTGCCGGTCTCTACAACGTTGCTACTTTCGGTCATGGTACCAGTCGCTGCAACGGTACCGGTAGCTGTGCATGCGGCTCCATAGCCCGTGGGGCAGTCAAATGCGGGTGAATAAAATCCCCAACCTTTGAGGGCAAATCCAGCGGCTATCGGATTTGCCGTCCCGACTGGAGGCCAGCAGTCCGTGTCGTCTAATACACCTTGCTGCAACATATCATTAGATCACCGCACTTCTGAAGGATGGAGACAGACTCACCGAGTTTGCTCCGTTGTTACCACATGACTGAGCTTGCCATGCCTCGTCACATGTGGAACATTTCATCACCGCATGGGTGCATCGGCTCGGATACTCCCATTTCGTGGTCAGAGGGCCTAGGACTGTCCGTGAAGCCATGGACATGTTTGGTCGCTGTTTCAAAAGTTCTCCAATCTGATATGTGCGAAGCGTGTATTCGCCGATCAAAACTTTCAACTCGAATCTTCAACAACTACGCACACTAGACGTCGAGGCTTTCGGCAACACTGGAGTAAAAGTGGACAGAGGAACGAACTTCTGAGGAGAGGTCGCTTTAGCTTGTCAGGTTATACATTCAATTTTGGCCCCCAATAAATTCGTCATAGTACTTGGTATATCACTTGCCCACCAATGAAGGTCGTCGGCTCAATCACCCAACTTGAGAAGGATCAGGGTCAGCGCCCGGTTCGGAACCCCTGAAGCATAAAAACAAGCTTCAAGACATTTTAGCAAAATACAATTGGCCTCATGCGAATATCACCCCTGTTGGCTGAACGTTGTGGTAGTTGACGCCGTACAGGTTCCTGGTAGATATGGACACATATTGACGGGCTACAGTTGCTCTTCAGGTCAGCTGGCGGTGCTCTTTGTGGACGCTGATGGCTAGATGAGTGAGGTAGATCATAAGAGTCATGTATGCGCAACTGAGAGCCCTCTTGGATCTCTCTGATGGATATTGACCTGGCTGTTAGGGGCTGTTCTGCAGAAGAACGCGCGGGTAGCTATGTCACAAAGCAATCTGTTGGAACTGTCCGGCTATTACTCTTTGTTCATTGCTCGGATAACCCGGGTCGAACCATTCAAGCAAAGAAAGCTTTTACAATATCCACGTAGTCCAGCTGTAGGTAGACTGAATGGTCTAATCAGGGCTAAGACGAAGTGCACGCAATGGTAAATTACACAGGTTATACTCTCCAGGCTTGTGCAGTAACAATTCTTACATAGGATTTCGCCGATTGATAAGCTATAAATATCATATCATATCGTGAAATGGGAAACGATCAGCTATCCTATTCAGTGATCCAATTAAACCCTGCTGACACCAAATCGTGGCGCCGCAGCCCTCCTTCCAAACCCCTGTAAAGCATAAGGCTTTCATCCGGAGGCCAAGATATTAGGCATAATCACTGTCTTGTCGCGACGCACGATATAAACTCGGCTGTCCTCAACAAGCGTACCAGACCTCAAACTCTATCATTCACTCATATCAACAAGACCATGATCTACCTCATTGGTGTTGTGACCATCTTCATATGGCTATGTAAGATAGCCTCTTTCGTCCATTTGTACTTCCTGAAACCTGATCAATTCCATCGTTTCAAAAGTTCTCGTCCGGATGGGGATGATGTCTGGGCTCTCGTAACAGAAGCCTCAAGTCAGGTTGGACTTCAATTTGCTCGTGAGCTTGCTCACCGAGGCTTCAATGTCGCTCTACAAGGGAGTAACGAAGATGAACTTGAAATCGCGGTGTCTGAGTTGCGGGAGAAGTACCATTTTCGTTCTTTCATCGCCATCGTTGCCGACTCTAGCGCTGTGGGAGAGTCTAATATCAGGGATCAATCATCAAGACCTCGAGTCAATTTCGAAAACATCAAGGGTCGACTTTCACACCTGAACTTGACAGTTTTGGTCAACAATGTCAGTCGAAGGTCTGAGAACAATCCATTCGGTCTTCTCACGTCTTTCTCGGAGACGCAAGTAATCCAAGATACCAGCTCAGATATCCTTTTTCCTCTCCTCTTAATCAGAGCGCTTCTTCCGACTCTGATTCGCAACTCGCCAGCTGTCATCATAACAATTGGATCCATTATCGACGAAGGCTATCCGTTTCTAGTCTCCCACACAGCAAGTATGTCTTTTCTCAACACCATGACCAAGGCGTTGGCCCTCGAAATGAAATTCGAAGGATATGATGTAGAATTCGTATGTGTCAGGATGTGTGCAGTCAAAGGCATTGGGAAGAACAATGAGGCGCCGAGTCGCTTTACGCCATCGATAGAGGATGCAGTCAAGGCTGCTCTTGCGAGGATTGGAGGTGGGAAAAGGAGCTTAGCTGTCTATTGGGCACAGGCCTTGAAACAGAAGTTAGTTGAGATGATACCTGGGATAATTTGGGAGGAGGTTATTGTTCATAATATGCGTAGAGCCAAGCATCATGCTTTACAACTACACCATGTCAAATAGCGCAATGTAGTCATCGGAATGATCGCATATTTTCTGGTGTTTAGGGCTCATTGAGACGCAAAATGCTCACGGTGATGAAGAAAATTCATTGATTGTGCATTATCACGCATTTGCAAATGCATGATTTGAGACATGAAGATCGGTGAAGCAAGGATTCATCGTCCCTCTTTTTTCACGATGGGGCCTACATTACAGCGGTGCGGGGTTCTAATGATTTAGTGGTATATAACTGCTCTCAGCAAAACTCGTAAAGTCGTAGATAGTTGGGATAATAGTGAACATAATTACAAAAAAAGGAAAATGCGCCATATCTTGATCTATAAAGAATCATATCTCAGATTCAGAAGCAACTCTAAGCATGAGACTTTCTGCGGGTATCATCGTCAACACCGTTGGGCGTCTTGGGTCCAAAGCCAAACATGTCGAGGAACGAGCTCCGCCTCTGCTCTTGTGCGCCTGCAGCGTCTTGGTCGTATGACTCGCGTCTGCTACCCGCAGGTGACATCTTCTTGCCAGCGCTGCCCAAGTAATCCATGAGGGAACTGCGTCGCTGCTCGAGAGGCTTGGGAGGAGTGCAGACCATGATTTGGAGTTCGAGGTTCTCAATGTCGTTGTCCGTCTCAACCTTTGTGCGGCCGCAGTTGGCGAAGCTGGTGCCAGAGTAGAAGACATAGCCGGTGAAGGGGCTAGCCAAGGCCACTACTACAGCGCCCTTTTGGCGAGCAACCTGCAGGCTTTGCTTGGAGAGCGTCTTGGCGAAACCTTGGCGCTTCCAGTGCGGATGCGTGATGACGGCATGAAGAAAGATGACCTCGGTGTGGCGGGCGAGGTATTTCTGCTGGGTTTCAGTAATGCCCTGCTGAAGAGCGGCGATTCTCTTTATCGTCTTTGTCTGGTTGTCGTCCGCCTCTAGACCAAAGACTGCAATACAAATTAGCATCTACTTCCAAGAAATCAAGGTTCTGCAGATTGTGGAGGTTGAAGCTTGGAGTGGAGGTGAGATGAGGGGCCGGTAATTTTAACGTTACGTACCTTGCTCAGCCTGCTCGGCAACGCCCTTTTGCCCATCGGCATTCTGGTGAAGGGTCTGGCAGATGGCCAAGGACACAGGGTCGTGAGTCTTGGGGGCATCAACCACAAAACAGAGCCAATTAACGTTTTCTGCGTCAATGATTCTCTTGAGGACGGTCTCGACGTGACTTGATGCTGTTTCTGAGCGTGTTGATGGGAAGCAGTACTTGAAGACGGAATCTTCTGACAAGCCGCTGAGGACAATGTCCTTCAAGGCGGGGATGTCTTCCTTGGTAGCGACTCTGACACCCATAACTGTTGTGAGTTCTGAGGTAGGTATAGATACTGAGATAGAATGTTGTGTTGATTGAGTTGACAAAGTTGTGAGTGAGTAAACTTGAGGGTATCTAAAGAGTCAGGTCTGTTATTGTATCAGGGCTTGAGACTCATATTATCGCCTCCAAGGGCACAAAAAAAAACCAAGAAGTGGGCTTTTGGGGTCATTGCAAACGTCACACGTGAAGCAAATTCTGATCATGAGCCGACGCCAAGCCAAGCAAAATGAGATCATAGCGAGAGCCAAGAACAGGGCATTGGTCTCGTCGTAACGTAACCTTTTTCGTTTCTTCACCAAAAGGCGTTGGTTTAGAGGCGTTTAGCACTGAAAGTGAGGCGCTGGCGGCCTCTTGAATACACTAAACTAGGAACCAAACCCCACAAAGGATCGACTCATTAGCTGCCAAGTCTGCTGATTCCGCCCTAACCGTCCCGGCCTGTTTTTTTATCGGGCTCTGGGGGTATAATTTAAGCTTAACACCCAAGGTTAAATAAAACACAATGATGGCTGGCAATCTTCAGCAATGATCTGATGGCTGATTGTCATGTTAATATCGTATGAGACCCAAACACTGGGCATGAATTGATAGGAAGGACAAGAAATAGTTTCTCGGCAGGGCGAAAAGCAAACATTATCTAGATTCGAGGTTACGTAGTAGTACTACCCTTGCCGAGAAATGACAAGAGATGATATGTCGGCATAATTTTCGGAAGAGGTTGCAACCTTTTTTTTATTCTCGCCAACACCATGCATACGATAAGTCCCTGGTTTCTGTGAAACCAAAAGGCTGTTAAGGTATCAGAAGTCAGCTTTTAGACCTGCCAGCACATACAGATACTGCAGTCCAGAACAACGATAATCCCGCAAATTGCCGAGTCCTTCTCGTCATGCGTTGTAGCAATTATCGCTCAGAGGGGTTTCGATCGTCTTCCCATTCGAGGTAGTGCTCTACAATCATGTGATTATGCGTAATATTGCTTCTCCTCAACAACATCATAGCCTGCAATGCTGAAACTTGGTTCTTCGTAGCTTCATAGGCGGCGTCCTCCGCATACTATCTACCACAGAGATCATGACAATAGTGTCATACTTCTATAGCATTACGCTACGGAGGCCCTCGTATCGCAGAATCTTCAACAAACATGTGCCCCGCAAACAATATTGCGGGGAGCAGTAGTTAGCAAGGCACTATCCGCACCTGCAAGATCTAGAGATAGATACCCGACGAAAGCTATCTCGAACTTGCGGGGTTCGTCCTCGGTTCAGCCCTATTCAAGATATTGAGGACTATCGCACAGGGTGTGATTGGTTCGTTGAGGCTCGGCATTACGGAGTTTGTTCGCCTTGCGGGAATTTCGGGTCGGCCAAGATATGAGCTCCCGTTAACACGATCCTCTACCATTATCACCTTGGTCTGTGAACTATGACAAGGCGGCCTAAATATAGAAAGACCTTAATACAAATTTAACATCTTCAATTCTTCTTATACAAGATTCCCTATCTTCATATGATGTTGCCAGTCATGTCTTCCCCATCGACGAAGTACCTACCGACTCTACTCGAGGCTTCCCAATGACTATGGGCTCTATACATTGACACCTGTTCCCCAAGGCTACAGGTATCACCTCATTTTTAATTCTCAAAAGAGATACCAAAAGCTGTTTGCAGTTCTATCAGAAGGGTTTTGCAGTGACGACGAAGGTGGCTACTGTCCTGCCCGACTGCAACCTTCATCATTATCACTACTCGGCCAGTTCCCGACCTTAGCCTTCCTCAGGCTGATAGATAAACCCAATTATAACAGACACTTGAAACGACCATCATCAAGTAAATAATACTGACTAATTCAATCTGACACTAGTCTAATCTCTCTTGTCCATCCAGCTCAGACATGCTTCATAAATCGTCTTGAAGCCAGGATATTCCATACATCTCTGGAACACACTCTCATCGATGGTCCTGGCCGACTGAAGTGAACCAGCAATGAAGAAATCCGTGTAACTAGGCTGAGCGCCCGATATAAATGGCCCGTGTTCCTTATTCGTCATCATCAACTCACTCAAATCTTTCATTTTCTCTTCAACGCCCTCCCATGTCTTTTCCTCCTTCTCTTTATCAATCAATTCTTCCAACTTACAGCCAAGGAGGGCTTCACTCTTGGCACGAAAGTATTCCTGTGATGGAGGTGAGAGGATGAGATGCTCACGTGGTGTAATTGAGATACGAAATGCTGGGCCGATTGCACTTCGGGCCTTAGTCTCGATATCCCGGCCCAGGTCAGATGTGAGAGGAAGTGATGGCTCAGGGTAAGTAGTTTCAAGAAATTCGGCGATGGCTGGCGAGTCCATGATGTAGGTACCGGTTGGAACATGTTTGATCGTGGGGACTGTGTAGCTCGCACGGGATCCAGAGGCCGATGCATGTGAGTCCAGACCGCTAGTGGATTGAGATCAGTATGAATTGAATACAGGAAAAAGCGTAACCTACAGTTGTCTCAATGTCGGTGCAATGTCGGGAAACTCAAGGAAGATGGTTCTGTATGGGATTTTCTTGTAGTTGAGCATGAGTCTGATCTTCCATACTACAGGAGAGAAGCAAACATTCTTGGTGCAAGCTAGGTCGTATAGAATGATTTCGGGCGAGTTGGAATCAGTCATTTTGGTGAAATGTGATGTTGTGGAAGTTGATAAGTTGGGCACATGCGCACACGTCTCGAGGGCGAGATCCTTAAAGCGAAGAAAACCGTGTTGAGTTGATGTCATTGGCTAAAGTAATATGGCTGCCTAAGCTCTTGTATTACAGGTTCATAGACTATATATTTACTTTGTACAGTTTCTGCCTTCAAAAAGCTTTCTTAATAATCCGTAAGAAGTCTTGAGTCTTGAATTATTACTGAATCGTAACCACCAATCTTTTGGCCAACCTATACCCTATACTCAGGGGCAATTTGAACGTGGGTACTGTAAATGCCGACGGTGTTTAGTGACGCGTCTCGACGTTATCTAATCTTATCAGATCAACTCGCAAAAACTATATTCCTTGTCCGGAAACATGTCAAACTGTACTGAAACAGTACGTGCTGCTCTCAAAATTGTATCAAAAGTTGCCGATAACGGTCTTGAAGACAACAACACATGATACCCCGTCTAAAAGTCTCTCTTTAACAATAGGCTTTGTTGTTCATGTCCAGACTTGCACCTCATAATGCTTAATTGACATGCCTCGGCATCCACATAAAGGCCGTCGTCATGACCCACCTTTAAGACACAGCCGAGGTTTGAAAGTCTTAGTCTCATCGATTTTCCGACATCGCTCCAGCCGGTCAATGCCCCATAAAGCTCAACCTCCTTTCTCTATTTCTTCCCCGACTTTATCAACTCTGGGGTAAATCTCATAATCTGGGGTATTAATACAGACATTCACATCTTCAAAATGCCTCCTCCTAATCCAGACTGGGTCAAGGCCCTCACTCCTTCAGGCCCTCAGGGCTCTGAGCTCATCGCCAAGGAACGCGCTCAATCAGACATCAACGTCGACCAACTCGCCACATACCTCTTCACAAAGGAAGTCCTTGAGCGCAATGCCAAAATCCTCAAGATCCTCCAAGCGGATCCTGTGTTCGACAAGTCACAGAACTACTTCCGCGGCCGCACAGATCGTCTCGAGGCTGCTCTCGCTAGAGGAAAGCACCTGAAGCGTCTACGCGACCAGCACAACTGGAGCGAAGAGGAATTCCATGTTGCCAACGATCTCATCAGTGAGCCTACGCCTTATGGTCTGCACGCGACTATGTTCTTGAAGACACTGGAGGAGCAAGGCACTCCGGCCCAACATAAGCTCTTTCTCGAAAAAGCCAGAAATTATGAGATCATCGGATGTTATGCCCAGACTGAGTTGGGTCACGGGTCTAATGTGAGAGGTCTTGAAACGACTGCCACTTGGAACCCTGAGGACAAGACATTTACTTTGCACTCACCTCATCTCACTGCGTCAAAGTGGTGGATCGGTTCTCTCGGCAAGACAGCGAACCACGCTGTTGTTGTCGCTCAGCTTATCCTCAATGGCAAATCATATGGTCCTCATCCCTTCGTCGTGCCTATTCGCGACATGAAGACACATGAGCCCCTCAAGAACGTCCATGTGGGAGATATCGGTCCCAAGTTTGGCTACAACACTATGGACAATGGATTCCTGCTCTTCAACCACGTCAAGATCCCCCACGTCAACATGCTGAACCGTTTCTCTGGTGTTGACCCTGAGACATCCAAGTATATCCGTCCTTCAAACCCAGCGCTCATCTATGGAACCTTGACTTTTATCCGATCGTCAATCGTCTTCCAGTCTGGCTCCGTTCTTGCTCGTGGTGTCACCATCGCCACCAGATACTGTGCTGTTCGACGACAGTTCCAGGATCGCGATGCTGATGCTGGTGAGACAGGTGAGAACCAGGTCCTCAACTACACCATGGTGCAGCACCGTCTTCTGCCACTGCTCGCATCATCTTATGCTCTGCACTTCACAGGCCGTGCCATGATCAATCTCTACAATGCAAACCAGAAGCGCATGGCTCAGGGCCGTGATGCACGAGACGCAAACAGCACCAAGCGCGGTCCTGGACCCGAGGAGCTCAACCCTGGCAGCGATCACTTGGCAGACCTTCACGCCATCTCCTGCGCTCTGAAGGCCTTTGCCTCTACCACCGCTGCTGAGGGTCTGGAAGTTTGTCGTCGCGCTTGCGGTGGTCACGGCTACTCTGCCTTCTCCGGTATTGGCAGCTGGTACGCCGATTACCTTCCCACCGTCACTTGGGAGGGCGATAACTACATGCTCACCCAGCAAGTCGCCCGATACCTCCTCAAGTCCGCCCGCGCAGTCCTCGCTGGAAAGGCCCCCAATAACGGTATCTCTGTCATCTTCAAGGAGTTCATCCGAAGACAGGACATCGGCGCCGCCTTTGACGTTCTCGACAGCGATCAGGATCTTGTTGACGCGTTCGCCTGGCGCGTGTCTTTCCTGACATTCGAGGCTCTTAAGCACAGAGATGAAGAGAAGCAATCATGGAACAGCTTGTTGATCGACTTCTGGCGTCTGTCCACTGCCTATGCTCAGTACCAAGTCGTCAAGAACTTCCACGAAGCCTTGAAGGACGAGTCAACAAAGTCTTCTCTTGACGCCAACACCCTGACCCTTCTCCACAAGCTTTTCGAGCTCTTCGCCCTGCACCACCTTCAGAACTCCGCGTCTGAGTTCTTCACCAGCGCTGCTACAACAGTGCGCCAGATCCAACTTGCACGCACGAAGCGTACTCTCTCTCTGCTCGATGAGATTCGTCCTCATGCTGTACGTCTAGTTGACGCGTGGTCGTTCCCTGACTGGCAGCTTGACAGCGCCTTGGGACGATCCGACGGCAAGGTGTACGAGGATCTGTTCCGTCGTGCATCAGAGGATAATCCCGTCAACGATATCGTGTTTGATCCTTATCCTGCCTCGGATGTGTTGTTCAAAAAGAACGGACTCAAGGCCAAGTTGTAATAGCGTTCCACATCACGTCATTTAGAATGTTATTGTTTTGTATTAGTATCTTTTACACATAGATTAAATACAGTGAACCTGTTAATACTTTGACATCTACTATTTTGTCATGAAAGCCTTTGAGGCTATGCCTTTTTCAGAGGTGATTTACGCGTCCAGCTTTCCGGCCATTGCCTTTTTCGTATTCCTCCCGATGGCTGAGAGATATTTATTGTAATTGTTACGTGAATTCTGCCGTGCTGACGCAGGGTCACGGCGCAACTCGTTGGAATAACTTAGAAAATCCTTCGTTTTGACTTAGCGGATACCGTGCCCCTGGTCTGTCGACGATCTAGAACTGGTCACCTGGGGATCCCATACTCCACTAACCACTCTGAAAAATTACTGAAGTTTGCAATTGTACGAAATTGTTAATTGCCTGGGAACAAGATTGCGTCACCCAGCTTTCGAAAGTCAACCCTTCCAAACTCTGCGTGAGATTTGGAGTCGTGGCTTTGAGGAAATCCTCATGAACCATTTTACGAAGCATCGTGTGATTGGGCAAAGCGTAAAAGGCTTGGTGCTTGCGCCGCTTGCCGAATAGAGTTGCCTGATTGATCCTTCGAAAAGTACCCCATCGGCCCAACTCGGTGCATGAGTCGAGGTTCGGTCTAGAACTTCTATTAGCGCTGTCACTCGTATAATTGACTACTTTCCCCTCTCTGGACTCAACGACTCCAATACCTACTATTGTGGTATACAAAGGTCAACATGGCGTCAAGTTATGAAGTTGCCAGCTCATGTGAAAATGCGAGGGTTGATGATATTCGAAACCGTCTGTCTAGGAAGATGATCCTTCGACATCATCTCCGAAAAACCTGGCTAAGATATCTCACTGGTTTGTTGTTCTGTCTGTAGGTTCATACCCGATGTTATATATCCTGCCCTAGTTAACCTTTGTTCAGGTGTATCGCCGAACTCATCTACATCCAAGAACTCAGCAAAGGCCTGATACGTGTTTCCAACGATCCATACGATATTCGCTTTGGCGAACTCACATATAAAAGCCCCGAACTTTGGGACGACGCCCACCAAGGCTTCCTCCGTAATGCCCATCCCGTCCCAGTTCACTCCCACAACGACTACGAGCGCAACATTCCTCTGTTCGATGCTCTCGGTTCGGGCTGCATCAGCGTCGAAGCGGACGTTCATTTAAGAAGCTCGAACTTATTCGTTGGACACTCCAGTTTGAGTCTCAACAGTAAAAAAACGTTGAAGTCACTATACTTGGAGCCTCTGCAGCGCATGATCAAGGCTCAGAACACAGGACTCACAGATAAGTGGAGAGGGTTGTTCGATAAGGCTCCAAAACAGACTTTGACTCTGCTGGTTGACTTGAAGACTTCCGGAGCCAAGACATTTGCTGAGCTGGATCGACAGTTACAGCCATTGCGAGATCTGGACTACCTCACCTACTGGAACGGTACATCGAGAATTATTCGCCCACTCACCATCGTGGTAAGCGGGAATGCACCATTCGAGTCCGTCATAGGCATGAACTCAACGCATAGAGATATTTTCTGGGACGCCAAACTTGAACGTCTTGTATCAATGGAAGACAACTTCGACACTAAACCACCAACATTTCGCTTCAACATATCGAACTCATATTTTGCATCTACAAAGTTCCAAAACGCCAAACTCTTCAGGTCAGATTACGAAAGCGGCCTTGATGTTCTGCCGGGAAGAGAAAGGGACATGACGTCTACACAGATCGAGCAGGCAGAATCTCGTGGGTTGTTGGCTCGGTATTGGGATACACCATCCGAGCCACCGAATGTAAGGGATATTGCATGGCGTGTGCTGATCGATAATGAGATTGGGCTTCTGAACATGGATGACATGGGTATTGTGAGAGCAAGGGCGAAGGGTTGGGGATCATTGAGGAATGAGGACTTGTGAGCATGATTGATGTATTTATGTAGTTCTAGAAAGCCTGTATCCCGGCCAATTAGATGATTTACTTTTCTACATCGATGTAGTGACAGGGACCTGAACGGGGCGGTGAGATTGGATCTGCACTGCCTGAGTGAGGCTGTGTCACAGAGACCGAAGGATCACTCCCCTGCAGGAATGTTCCCTCCGAATTGATAATATGTTTACAAAAATACCACAAGCCTTCAATTATCTTGAAGCAGGGACTTTTTGTCCAAAATCGTTTAGTTGAACAAGATATCGCACATCACGTCAACAACACCGCAAAAACCTTCAAGATGACACCTCAGATGTTGCCGATCAGCAACCATAATACGAGCGGGCTACTAGCGCTACCGACTGAAATACAACTCGAAATTTTCCATCGATGCGCAGAGACATTCTCAGTCCGGGAAATGATGGAATTATGTTTTGTCAACAAAGAGTTTTACCAGATAGGAATGGAAGCCATCTTTGAGTCTGACATACTTGAAGACGCAGTATACTGGGATCCTGTACGTGGAACTAAAGTTTTCTACGAGAAGATCGAGGAAGACGAGGGCTATACATACCCATGTCTTCTCGATCGCTACAACGATTGGGAAGACGATGAGAATGACGAACTACCGCGATATTTTAAAACCCAGGCAACATTTTCTGAGGACTCCGAGGATGCAGACTTACTGGGAGACCCTGCAAAGACCGAATTCACTCCAAGCAACGACTTCTGGATTAGGTACTTGACGATGCGGACCTTGGGAAAGATTAAAAACAAGCCGCCGACTCGGGATCACATCGTGTTGAAAGTCATTGCAGAGCACACGAAGCAGTACAAACTTGACCAGCACTTACCATGCAACACAACCTCAGAAGATGAAGTCCGAGCTGTATGTGAGATAGCAGTCAAGTTTGGGTACATAGAGAACCGACGCGATTTCTTCATCGGCGATCGCCTCTCAGAGGATGACATATCACCATCATGCCTGGACGAAACTTGCGCTGTTGTGCGTGACGGGCTGATTTCAGTCGCAATCTACCTCAATGAGCCCGATATCTTGAAGAAGATTCTTTCGAAAGAGCAACTGGTTGCCTGCCCCAATCACCTTGAAGATCTAGAGATCATCGACCAGTCTTCACAGGAAGAGGTCGAACGTTTAGCACGTTATACACCCTGGCTTCCTCAAATTGGGCAAATCACCACTAACAAAAAGTCTGGATTTCAACGCCCGGAGTGCGGACGCTCCCTCATTCGACTAGCGAAGCCTATTATATTGGCCGTGGACACGGAAAACATGACCTGTGCCTCTATCTTGCTGGACAGCATTGCTGGGCATTCTAGAGAGCAAGAAGACGTTAGACAAGACATCATCGTCGAGTCCACAACGCGTGAGAGATTGCACTGGCTGCGCTTCGCAATCGAATCGGGTCCGTCATTGACAAAGTTCAACGTTGTTCTCCCAGGACTCCAACACGAGCTAGACTGGTGGGGGCGTACAGACTACAGCGGTCGGAAGCAAGCAGCCAGAGAGCTAAGCAAGATTCTCGACAAAACAACAAGTGTCGAGGTATTTGACGTCGTTTACGAGGCTATCCTGGAGGGTTTCAGCGAGAGGGAGGGTGTCTGGTGGACCAAGACGTCGTACAGACACTCCTATGGGGCGCATAGTTTGGCATCGTGGGGAACAGCGAGGATTCATCGGGCTGTTTTGGATGACTGCATGCCCTTAGTCAAAAGGCTGGCTCAATTGGGCTATCATCTTGGTCCGACACACTCCGCCGAGGATCTCCAAGATGAACGCGTCAGAACATTAATGAATAGTGAGGTAGCGAGAGATGTATCCTTACAGCTTGCTACAAGTAGAGGAGACTTGGAAATGGTTGAACTGCTCTTCAATATTGGTGCGGAAAAGAATAGGAAGAATGTGCGGAAGGCGATACGAATTGCTATGGAGCAGAGTAACCTAGCAATCCTCCAGGTTCTCATGGAGAAGGGCAATCCACAAGGATTACTGAATCAAAGACATAAAAAGCGATGGAGGCAGGAGTTTGAGGAGAGGGGACAACAGAATATGTTGCCATGGATAGACGCCTTGTGTCTTAGGAGCTAGATTCCTGTCTGGTTCCTCAGTAAACTACTTGAATTAGTCGGATTCATGATGCTAAGGCTGTGTGACAATTGTATGTTTTATATATAAAGAAATCAAGCAGATATCTGACTTGAGTCAATTTCTCAGTATATGTTTGGAAGCCACGTGAAGCCTCTCTACAGTAAGATTAAGTTCCAGGGTTCCTATCAGATATCCTGACCTCGGATGTCTTTCTGTATCAAGGCCGTGATCGATTCGATATATACATAACGCACATAACTCTGTAGTAGGGTGAAACGAGGCTTGATATATGTCTGTTTAATCTGAAGACTAGACAGCTTTCTCCCTATCTATATATAAACCGCCTGTATATAAACAGGGGTTTGTAAGATACTATATGTAATTAGATAAATAATGTTGATTTAAGACTCAGAACTCACTGTATTTATATGTATGGGGTTATACTGACCTCACTGGAGCTTACTTGGAAAAGTTATCTTATATACATCTGGGTTAGACCGATTGACCCCTTTTGGTAGCTCCGCCACTGTCACATATATATTCGCTATAGATAGGTTGGATGTTAAATCGATCAGGGCTTAATCAAAGTCCATTCAGCTGACGCCCATTTCGAGACCAACATGACACAAGTTTTGTGAAATCTAAGCGTGGCTTGAAAAGAGCATAGTCATTGGCAGTTATTGCTAATGAAAATGTTTTATTTGCTGCAGGCATTTCGTCACTGCATTTTTAGTGTCGAATTACACTGAGTAACTGACAGGGGTAACCATCACTCGTTTTCGCCAATAGGCTATACAATTCTCTTTTTGCCGCCTTGCTGCCAGCCCGGTGGAGGTTTAGGCGAGCTGAAAGCGGAGGCATCTGATGTTAGGTGATGCAGTTGCACAGGCTTCTCAACGCAGCTGCGTCGAGACTCGGATTGAACTCAACTGCGATGAGCCTTTGACAGGTCTTGTGCAAGCACATCATGGGGAATTGATAGTTTATAGATTCGCTTCGCCCCCCCATGAATAATAAACATAATTTATCTTGTTTTGCTGCTGCGTTGAACTTCTACTCCGCCTGACTGCGACACTGATTCCGTTCAGCGCCCCTTGATACGTGCCAAATGCCTTCCACGATCCCCGCCGAATATATATACGCGACCCCCGAAGCTGGAACAGCACAAAAGCCCAAATGGGACCGCTAAATGGCTTTATCTATCATTTAGTAGGCCATCTAGCTCCTTCATCATCTTGTCCTTTTGTTGTTCCGAGTTGATAATGACCGTTCCCTGGCCAAGGGCTTCTAACCGACTCCTCATCTCTGTGGTCTTGTCCGCTCCTGTTGGAGCTGGTGTACCCAAGGCTAAGCGGCCTTGGAAGTCTGACTGCCCATCGCGGAACAGATATCGCTCCAATGTCGACGTGTTGTCGACCTGGACTGTCGTGCTTGTTGTTCCAGTTGTCATTACTATCTTACGTCCAATATTAGTCCACTTCTCAAACCTCACTACAACATATCGAGTTCCCGTCGGCGAACCTACCTCGTTCCTTCTTTTCTTTGTCGTCACAATGGTTCTTTGTTACTTCATCCACAAAACAATGTCTGCGGGAATGTCAAGAATACAATCCGTTGCCCCCCATCTCTTTTGTTCATCTGTTCTCGCCCGCCCTACTAGTCTAAATCGACAGGGACCTCCCAAAGACATGCCAACAACCAAGACGAGCAGCATGCTGACGGTACCAAGTGCTTGCAGTTCCGATAGGCCTTCGTTGAACATTGACCTCCCCCCTGGTGGTCGTCCAATGGACAAAAACAGGCGGGAATTGCCCATTTGGACATTTTCCTGCATCACTGACCCAATGCCACTCAAGTCCATAGTGAGGGGTAGCAAGAATGCCTAACGAGTGGCTTGCTTGAGATGCTGCGCATGCCGTCATTTTCAACCTGGATTGAAAAGTGCAACCACCAAGTGTCCCGCCAATTGCTAATAACAATGTCTTTCTTTCTCAATTGAAGCACTTCAAGCATGAGACCACAGCGAATAAGAGTACCGTATACGTATTCACCAGCAAATTATCGCGACGATGATCCTGGCAGCGAACAAAGACGAGCCTAACGAGCCGGGGCAGATATCCATGTTTACACTTCCAAGGTTTGAGGCCTGACAATAGGACTTATGCACATCGCAGCATGGAGAGCGTGTATTTTCACACTTCCGTTGGCACAGATGCCATTGTCCTCCGTTCTTCTTCCTTCTGCTCCCGTGATTCTTGAGGGTCGTATTTCGCCTTTTCCCATAGCAATGGTGTTGAAAGCCAGTCCTATGTATCGTCGGCAGCATCACCAAAGTTCTTTAGCAATTGCAACAGATTTAAACACCGAATTCGCTTCCCAGTGATTATGAGCGACGTCCCAGGGACCTTGGGTCCCTATCGCCTAGCCTGCATCTTCTCGCAGCATCCCTCAAACCCCTCCACGGTCCCGAAATCATGTCGCACGGGAGAGGTGAATATGAGCCACTTTCGGTATGGAACAACGGTCACGTATCTCGAATTTGTTTCCTAAAGCTAACCAAAAGAAAGCGAACACATGAAAAAGAAACACATATGCAACTGCGTCGCGAGTTGCCGCAAGTCTATGCACTTCCCAGCCCATTTCATCGAAGGCATTCTTGATGTACGCAAGAAGGATGGAGAATCAGACGGGTTTGTATGGATCAAGATATACAAACGTGCTCACCCTGATGCCGTTCATGTTCCCCCGCCGTATATCCCCAGTGTCGATCAGTCCCTCGCAGTTGCCCGTAACCCACCAGCGCATTTCAGGAAGCTCTTAGTCCTTGCGTTTGCTGGCCGCGACAATCCAAACCTATCGCAGGCAGTTCGGGACGTGGACATTGTTATCAGAAACTTGCCTGTCTATTACGACGTCCTCAGTAGACTTGGCCCCTTTCCCAATAGCGATGTTGTGCCTCATGGAACCGCTGCTAGTGACCAGGCAAGCTCTTCTGCATCACCTGGTAGCGAAGGCCTACAACTTCCAACGCCTACCAGTCCTGCACAGGCCCCTCCACTCGGATCGGACGATCTGGGCTCTGGTACCTGTATCATAGATGATGAGATCCTTGCTCACTGGCAGCACATGAACGGTCTTGAGACCGAATGGAAGACGTATTTTGGTTAGCTAGTGTGTGAAGCTCGGTCCACATCTAGCCCGAGATGATGATAGATTGTCCCTCAATTGAAACCATGACCTGAAGATTCGTCAGGTCGCGAGGAAGTGTTCCACGGGCATGACAACCAACGTGAAGTTACTGTAGCCTGGTTCAATGCACGCATAGCGACCTGTTGATAAGCTCTTGACTCCTAATTTCCCCGCTAAGTCGCTTTCCATCCTGTTGTGGGATGGAAAGATGGACTGGCCAGGTTGGGCATGACATATGACGACAACGGATGTCCTCTCTCCTGCCTCAGGCATGACAAGCTGGTTTTTCTGTATGTCACCCTTGTTTGACCGGTGAATAAAAGAACGTCTGATTGGCCCTAATATCAGATCGTGGAAGGCCTCATTTCAGTCGTTATCCAATCCTGTTGCAAGACCGGATATGCTGTATTCCACGTAGTGCTGACGCAGTGCATTCCCACGCGGCTATCTGGCCATTGATGATACATATACCTGGCATATTGCCTGTTCTTACGGTGCGGATAATTATCGCGTCTTAGTACCAATATTTCCTTGAATAATGCATCAAGTCGTGATAGTCGGTCTAATTCAGGGAACGGCAATGTAATCATGTTATAATATATAAGACCTTCTATTCTCCTGGTAGTCTGAAGTTATCGATAGAATCAGAGGGTCCCAGCAGACATGGTCCATACTCTCCATCGTAAAATTGACCAAAACCCATCAGATCTTCTGATACCATCCAGTCACCGTGATTGAGATCAGAGACATTGTATTCGGGAGTAATAGCTCTCGAAGGCCAAGCCGTGGAGCTAGATGCCCATGAGTTGAAGCGCGTAGGTAGCTGGGTTGGTGCAATAGTCCCATAATGGTCATCGCTGCAACCCCCGTAGGATGTCATGATGCTTTGTGTACCCGTCTCTGGAAGGCTTCCCACGTTCGCGCCGCTGTTCTGTTGCCTATACTCGTTCAATGAACTCTGAAGGGGTGTTTCTTCTGTTCCCCCTAAACTCGTGGACTTATCCCCTCTTTCAGACTGCGTCTCGTCTCCTGCATGCCTTCGTTGGTGCAGGGTCAAAGGAGCCCTCTTCAAGTACGTTTTACTACATCCAGGCCATTCACAGACATCCGCTGTGTCGCACATCTCTCTCAGTACTGACAGATGTTAGGGCAGTTTCTTTAAGCCATCGTTGATTCATAGTCACTTACTTTGTTGAGGACTTTGGGTGGTGTGCTCTGGACTTTGACCTGACAGATTCGACAGCTGGGTAGCCCCTGTTTCAGAGAAACAAGCCCTAAGTTCTGAAAGCTCTGCTGTCGTAGGTTGAGATGCAGCTTTCGGTAGGCCGGTGGATCCATCCTTAGGGGCTTTGTTAGTCAGAGATGTGGTCTTGCCTAACCCATCCAATTCTGCATCACTCGAGCATGATCCGCCAATATCAGCTGTTGTGTTTCGCATAGTGGGATCTGATACTGATGTCGTTCCTTGTTCGTATATGGTTGAGAAAGTCTTGTTGAAAGCAACCATAGTCCCACGCACTATCGAGTCCATTAATGCTGGACTTATCGAGCTTTGTGCTGGAAGTATCTCGGTGAGATTCCTACGAAACATCTCCTGGGCAGTAGCCTCTGAGGGAAATGTGACGTCTCTCGATAGATCCTTCGGTTCATAGTCTAGAGCTAAGATTAGTTACTGTTCCATTCGCAAGCTCTCATAGATATGTTACCCACAAGGACTCGGAACTTGTGTCTCGTCTGGATAGATTGTTTTGTACATAACATTCCACTTTTCTTCTTCCGTCATAAGAATTGTAGATTTCCTTCTTTGTTTTAAGAGTCTTTCTGTTCTAGCATCGACCCGAGGTGGAGCAGATGATCTATCTCGTATCTCACATCGCTGTTCACCTCGATAGTGATCATTCAGCTCACGATCACTTTTAAAATCAGCGAAACACCTTGAACATTCGAAGTCTGGAGCTCTGTGCCTCCGGAATATATGCTCTCTAAAAAGCAACGTTAAAAGGACATATGAATATTGGAAGTTAGAGCACTCACTTGACTCGGTTTACGCTAGACCATCCTGGACCGCAACATACTCGTTCGTCAATCAACTCGGTAGGGTTGTGCTTATAGAAAGGACATGCCAGTCTCGGGGTCTTTTCACTTTCAACGCGCCTTCGTTTGTCGGGGTTATGCTCGTCGCCCCCCCGCCCTGAACCGTTGTGGTCGTCATCATCTTGACATCCTTCTGAGTTTGCTGTTCTCTTCCGGTCGGACCCAGAAGGCGTAATTGAAGCCTTCTTGTAGTCTTTGGAGGTGCTTCTGTGTTTTTCATGTCCCTGCTCGGAACTACTGCCCGTTTGCTGTGTTGTACATTTGCCTTGTCTTTCTTTCATCATAATCCTCGGTTCCACGGATGAATATTGATAGGACAGGGAACCCTGGCCATGGGCAAAATACCACATGTACAGAGGTCCCATACTCACCTGGACTAGTGCATCGTGGTGTAGAGACCACGAGGAATCTTGGAAAAACTGAGTGAAAGACCACTGTGACATTTTAGAAAGCCTTCGAATCCTTCGAATACAAACGATGTCAGATCCTTCAAGCTCCGAGCTACATACCATCATTGCGACTCTTTCAGTTGAGATATAGTGCACATTGGCCAGTCGTGTCGTGATTCCTTGTCTCTTCCTAATAGTTTGAAGTGTTCCCTGCTGGTAGGGTATACCACTACACCGTGCAGCCCACCAATACTCGGCCAAAGTCAGTTGCAAGTGGAATGTGTCCGATCCGATAGTAGGTTCATTCCTTGCGAAAGCACAGCGCTTAATAGACTCTGGGAGTAGGTAGTGTCCAATACTTGTGGGTATATCACACAGTGGTTTCCGTGGCGCACAGCAATTTGCTCTGTTTATGTGTCGCCAGCGAGGTGTATCGATCAAGCCAAAGGTATCCGTGTGGGCAATGTTAGCAGGATAAGGACCGCCGTCCAGGGCATTTGGGAAATCAAGATGATGCGTGTCGTAGTACTCGTCTGGCCAACCAATGTCGCGGGAACGAAAATAGGCGGGATCCGAAGGGGAAAAATGTCCATGGGGTAGATTCAGTACCAGTTGCGCCGTTTGGATGAAGAGGTGGAGTGCTATGGGCAAGATATCGTCATAACAGACAATGTCTTCGGCTGCTGACAGTCCTTTTATCCGAGCTCCGTCTCCATGGCGAGTCGTAGGAAAGTCGGAGACGACGGTCTGAGTCGTGGAAATGGTCCAGAGCAGTGAAATACAAGAGGTTTTCTGATTTAAATCCTGATATAGGGCCTTGTCCAACTTGCGGAAGCATCTGGAAACTTCGCAAAGGTCCTCGTTGATTGATCCTTTCCAACGAGCGCGTCCTGGTGATAGCATTTGAATCGTGCTGTCGACTGATGTGTCGGTGTCGTGTTCCAGGAGAAAGAAACCCAACCAAGTTCAACTCCAGATGATCCAAGAGGTTCCAAGCAGTCGACGGTGGTGGTTGAAAGATGTGGCAAGTCTTCTCACTGATGATGATGTAGCTGGAAGAAACGACGTGGCTGCGGGGGGCTGATTAATTTTGGGCGGCAATGTTGTGTTCAAGGCTGCGCTTTGCTGGAACCTAAATCAGGCTGCGGGCTATGCAGGACCAGTTAGGATCTTGGGTGAAACAGCCTCATTACGCTGACGTTTTCGAAACACGAATGCGTAAGTACGGTCTACGGCTTTACACTCACACCGTCCCGACTTTATCGACCATATTATTATTGGAATGGGCCAAGGATATCAAGTTTCACACACATGAATGTTTCTCCGAATGATTCCAGTCCTTGCTAGTGGATGTAACCATCCATGTCTACTTTGGTTGTACGAATAGTCCTAGTCTTGATTACAGGTACATCAGTAGAGCCGACCGCCCGGATAGGTTTCTCAAGAATATTGATTTCCTAGGAAGCGGTAGTTGTAGAGGTCGGAACGTCTTTGACAAAGTCGGATTCGTAGAAGACAAAAAGACCCTAGCTTGACTAGCAATAAGCAGCAGGAGTAATGGTTAACGCCTATAGCAACCATAGCAAAAGCCATAACTATACTAGCAATATAAAGGCTACGATTGATACTATTCAATATATTTAAGCAATCAGTAGATTGCGCAAATATCGGACCTATGAATTGAACTTCCATATACCTGGGTTCAGTGGCGAGTTTTCCTCAGACCTTGCACTGCAGGGATTCGGGCAGAACAACTTCAGCTTGTTGCGAATAGGCTCGGTTCTACCAAGACGATTATTTTATTTTTTTCGTTCTCTTCATTACTTTATGAGAACACCTTACCAAGGCAGATGATACAAAGGTGAGACTAGGGCAGCGGGTAGGATGTGTTTGCATCGTCGATAACATACCTGCGAACCTCCATGTATGGATGAAAAGATCGGCCCAAGCATGTTCACTCACAAAGTTGAACTTACACGTAGCTCGTAGCGGTATTACAGAAGAAAGATAAGTTTTACCCCAGTTGTTTCAAAAGTATCATGATTTCTGGGCCCGCCAACTTGTGACTGACATGCCTAATGGCAAGGCACAGGGATCATTATTAGCCTATTTACTAACTGTCCATTGTTTTCCGACCGCCAGTGAACCCCCGGGGCCAATTTTAGAGCTGGGCATAGCAATGCAAGGTTATAGCGAACAGCCGTCAGGCGGCCTTCTACTTGATTTCATCTACTAAACAATTGCAATGAGTTGCCTTCGATCTACTTCGTAATTGGTAGCATTCGTCAATTATTAATCGACCTTAAGGTTTCCTGCGGTTCTAACGTAAAGTCTCTACACATTTTTCAGCCCGAGAATCTTCTCTCATAAAGTCATGTTGCTCAGATTTTGGTCTTGATTGCAAACCATTCTCCTACGAGGAAAGCTCTGGCCGCGATCAAACAGCCCAAACCCAACGCAAGGACACCGGTCAAAAGTCCACTTAGTGCTTGCGTACCCATTTCCTCTACCATAGTACCACCTGTTGGAATGGCAATCAGCAGAGCAAAACTAATGAAGAAGTTGAAGGTTCCTAACAGTCGGTTATTAAAGGCAAAGGTCAGGAAAGGCAGGGTAGTATACCATAGTATCGGCCGTAATCCTTGGGATCGCACGTCTTTCCGACGCACACTAAATAAAGTTAGATGTTTCCCATCTCACAGCTCTGTGTCTTCGCTTACCAGGTGTTATGGACAAGAAACCCCCAGAACAGAAACCCCACAGCGCAGTGAAAACATAGAGAACAACGCTCCTGTTACCAAAAGGTACAAACAGGGCGTTCATAAAGACAATTGTCATTATCATCATAAAGATCAAGACATTAAAATGACCTAATTTGTCACCGGCTAAGCCGGGAAGTACACGGCCAATGGCTGAAGCTCCACCAACAATTGAAAGTAAAGTGTATCCAGTCTCAGGCTTCATACCGGCCTCGATCGCAAAGGTTGGGAGGAGACCACCGATTCCATAGAGGACGAACTGTATGGCGAATGACATGACTGATACCAAGGAGAACGGTACAGAACGAAAAGCTGAGAAGTTGAGAACAGCTATGCCACGTTTGCTTGTGATCGGTTGAACGACGACCTTGGCTAGCCGAGTATAAGGAAGAAGACAAAGAGTGCCGAGGAAGAAGATGCCAAGAATTACGAAAGCGAGGGCACGCATAGACCAGCTCCAACCAAGTCTAGGCAGTAATGAGCGGAGCATTATGGGGAAGATAACCGTTCCGATAGACGATCCGGCGAGAGCCAGCCCAATAGCCAGGCCTCGCTTCCTCGAGAAGAGTTTTGCAGCAACAGTGACACCAATTGTGCCCGCAATAGCTGTTGAAAGTCCACCGAATATGCCAAAGCAAAGCATAAACTGCCAATACTCTTTGCACTCAGCGAGAAGGATGAACATGATGACGACACCGCCACCGCCGACGATACCAACTGCAAGCGGGCCTCGCTGGTCAAGAACAGGGCCGACTTGGATGGCAGCAAGCATGGCAAGGAATATGTACATTCCCGAGATCCAGCCGATTTCGCCGGCTGTGTAGTCGCTGAGTTGGTTCAATTCGAGGTAAGATTGGTATGTCCCGACGGATTGCATCATACCTGGAAGGTCAGTGGAAAAGAAGAGAGTTGTTGAGGATGAAGGCCTTACCGAATGTAGGCATGAGGAAAAGGAAGCTTCCAAGAACACATATCCAGGCTGATAGGCTGGACTCGATATCGACATTTGTCGCATTATGATTACTCGGCGTGGAATCTGTATTCATTGTGGATTCTGCTTCCTGTCGCAACTCTTCCCGAATGGGCTCGGGTGGCTTTTCCGTCGAAGACATTGTTTCTAGATACTATCGAGACCATTAATAACGCTAAAATTCTCGCCAAAGTTCATCAAGGCTGATGTCCATTAGACTTATGTAGGTGAACTTATGAAGCGGGCCAAAACAAATTGAAATGAAGCTTACAAATTATTTCGGATGCGTGATCCGACTGCGGCTATTGCACCTCCAAGGTAACTAACCCCGAAACATCGCAAGTCTCCGCGATCCTTCTCCACTTAGAGATATTCATCATCGAAAGTCGTATGGAAGACTCGAAGTCTATCTAACTGTTTGTATAGTAACATCTACTTAGGGGTGAAACTAATAGCCCCTGATAGAAGGATCTTTTAAATTGTTAATAATATATAAATCCAGGTTCTATATGCCTCTTTAAGAATTCACTATACTAACAGGAAACGATACTAAATGCAATACCAACGGGAGCAATGTATAAGTTTACTCGATATAATAGATATATTAAATGTAACTATAGAAGTAAAAGTAATAGTACCTCACATCCTAGCTAATCTAAGGATTTAGTAACATCTTCAACCCTTAGACAAAGAATACAAGTCCTGTCAATACCAAGATCCACTCTATATGATGCTTGTGGAATGTCTAGGCAAGCAATTGCACTAAATCTCTCACCTAATACTAATGACTTGAGACTAATGAGTTCTTCAATTAATACATTGTAGACTAGAAAGAGAACTCATGTTATGAAAATTTATCCAACTGTTTTTGTGAGAAGATCTTCTCGGTATTGCGATATCACAGGTGATAAGCCTTATTGTGTATTGATCTTATCGATTATCGGCACTAACTACGTGTTGAACTATGAGACCGGATATAGTACGGCGATAAAGGATTATGCGCGGTCCAGTTGGGCCTGGCATACGGGTTCAAAGCTATGTTGCTACAAAGCCGTGTGTGAAAGACCGGGCTTGCTGTCTCACTTTGCAAGCTTGATGCTTATTTATCATTATAGACTGTATTTCATGTCAGTAAACCTGAGTATATTTCGAGTACGATTAGCATTTGAGCATATAAAATGCTCTTACCATAACAGCACGGAATACAGCATTGTTTTCTTGGTCGTAGGGTAGGTATTATTAACAATTTGCCTCGTGTATACAACCCAGGTAAGCACGGAATCAACAACTCTCCGATTTCTCGGGTCGGCGTCAATGTATTACCGAACACCGTACCAGCCGCATAAGTCTGTAGGACTACTCATCAACGCTGACGAACTATAAAGTCCTATAACAAGCCAAGTTTTGAAATTAGTATCCGTATCATAATCGCCCGCTATCGTTGCAAAGATGTCTCAAATTCATTCCGCTGGCGATAAATCATCTGAAACAACGTTCAGGTCATACAGCAAAGCACAGGGCGCGCAGTATGCACAGCATCGTCGAAATTACAGTCCAAAGCTGTACGAATTAATTCTGGATTACCACAAAGCCGGACCAGGCAACTTTGACATCTTGATCGATATCGGCTGTGGACCAGGTACAGCGACTCGCACTCTTGCTCCTCACTTCAAGACCGTTTATGGCCTTGATCCCTCTGAGGGCATGATCAGTACAGCACGCTCAATGAGCAAAGGTTCAAGTGCTGATAGCAACGTAAGATTTGAGATTTCTACAGCTGAATCCCTCGGATCTGATCTTGCGAATCCTATTCCTGCTGAATCAGTCGATATGATCACGGCTGCTACATGCGCTCATTGGTTCGACCTAGAAGGCTTCTGGTCTCAAGCAGCCAAAACCCTCAAACCCGGAGGAACTGTGGCACTATGGACAGGCGGGTCTATCCGCGTTGATCCCTCATTGCCCAATCACGAAGCTATTCAGGCTATTGTCGACGACCTGGACGTCAAAGTTGAAGACTACATGTTGCCAGGAAATCTGCTTGTACGAGGTTTATATCGTGATCTCGCACTGCCTTGGACTTTACCTTCCCCAGTATCCGACTTTGACCCAGATTCTTTCGTACGAAAGGAATGGGGCACTGGACAAGACGCTTACACCGGCTTCTTTGGGTATCACCCACCCATGAACTTGGATCAGATGGAGCTGGCTCTCGGAACCGGAAGTCCTTTTCAGAGATGGAGGGAAGCTCATCCCGAAGCTGTCGGGACAGAAGACGACGTTATTCGCCAAGTAAGGAGGAAGATTGAGACGATTCTGACTGATGCAGGCGTGGAAAAGGGAAAGGAAATGTTGCCAGGAAATGTTACCGGAGTTTTGCTAATGCTGAGGAAGAAGAGCAACTGAGAACTCTCTATTATGGCTTGAGAATGTAGTCTGTTACAACAGTACCAAGTTGAGACAATACTCGCCATGTAATCCTCATTTATATATATCTTACTTCCGGGCTATAGGCATTGTTTGCTTACTATAGGCAAAAGAGCTCTAGCAGAACTCTAAAACCAGTTTCTCAACAGTCCTTTTCAGAAGTTTGAACGGTGAGAGTGGCGTTATTGGAAAGTCCTGCTTCTGAGCTAATAATAGACCCCAGCTGATTCAGCTGTTCCAAGTCAGATGGGTCAGCCTTTGCGGCCTCGTCCAAAACTCATAAAGAGCAACATGAGGGGCTGAAGTGCTCACCGATCTGCAATGAGCGCGTTTCGAGGCACCATTTTGCACGATGATATGCCGCTGATTTCTTCTGAATTACCTATAAGAATACCCAGTGTTGTGTAACTAACTGGTGCCAAGAATAGTCAGACACTAAAGTCCCAGTTGAGATGACCGCAGCACCCCCGCTCAATTTTAGCCATACCGTTTCAAGACTCTATATTCGATGGTAAAGACGTGGCCATCGGCTGTAATTACTTGACCTTTAATTAAGTGGAAGTCTGGTCTCATCGTTCTCTTTCGGGCACTGTTTTTCGACTTTCACAGGTTCCACCTTGGATAAGCCAAAGTTATGTCTTGCCTCTGGTTCTCTGTCAGCATAATAGGCAAAGGAACAGAATCACCTCGATAATTCTTGAGGGCGTTGACGGAGCTTCGGTATATAAACACAGCCTCAAATGCAGAAAGACACGGGGTTACCATCTATATAAATATCTGAGCACGTCGCGCCAAAATGAATCTTGACTGTCATTCCACATCTACAGCAGACAGCCAGAGCACACTCCTCACTTTCGTTATCATTCCTTGTCCAAACAAGCAAAGCACGATTCACTCTGTTGAAGATGGGTATCGTCCCTTATACTGTCCACAGCGACGGCGCCAATGGTCTTTGTACCACCCCGGCATGTATCAACATTGCAGATGATATACTGGGAAGCATGGCTCTAGAGCATGAGCGCATTGACCCGTGCACCAACTTTGACGAATGTATGTCTCTCTTCGTATGCTAGAAAGCCCAGGAACTAATGTCCACCTAGTGGTTTGTGGCAATTGGGCCACACGCAACCCTATTCCAGCAGGCCAGGTGTCACTCAACTCGCTCACCGCCGTCAACTTCAAAGTTCTGAACTACGTCAGAAAGATCCTTGAAGACCCTTATCCCACCGATAAAGAGTCAGGATGGATTACAGTCAGTCTCACCAAAGACCAGGCTGCTATCGACAAAGAGAACTTTGCAAAGCTTCAAGGCGCTTACCAAGTCTGCATGAACTCAACTGCACATGAAGAGGAAGGTCTCGGCCAGCTTCAAAACTTCGCCCAGGCCGTTGTCGAGAGGTTTCCTGCTACAGTCAAATCGGGCCCCACTGCTAACAAGACTTACGATCATTCAGTGTCCATGGGTAGAACTTTGGCTTTGTTTGAGAGCTTTGGTATTGAGACAACTCAAAGACTCCTTCAGCAACAGTACACCTATGATCCTAGCAAGATGATTCTACTGTTATTACCCCCCAAGAAGCTTGGAAATCCATCGGATCCAGATGTCGTGCCGGAGTACTTGCGATTGGCAAGTGAGCTCCTGTCCGCTGTCCACCCTGCCAACTTGACCAAGTCTGAGTCGTACGACTTGATGGAATCGGTCTTGGCATTCCAAAACGCCATTACTCCAGAGGATAGCGATGCACCGAGCTCAAACAGCACGAATGAGCTTGGTGAGACGTTCACATCCTCATCCCAGCTCCAGAAAGTGGTTCCGCAGCTCAACTATGACTTTGTGATCGATCAGCTAGCCCCAGCAGGTATAGAAGAGCTGAAGGTTGCGACTGTGGGCTTGGCATACTGGAAACGACTCTCGTTGGCCGTGTCCAGGACATCGCCCGAGGTACTGCAGACCTTCTTCGTATGGAAGTCTATCACTGCCCTTATGGCGTATGTCAACTCTCCAGAAACAGATGCCTTCAAAAGATTCGAGGCAAAACAGCGAGGAGAAGATGCTGGTAGCCCATCCCCAAGATGGTTCAGATGTGCCAGATTCCTTGACATCGGCGTTGCATGGACTGCCGAAATTGAACCTATCGGCCCTACGGGTCTGACATGGATCCTTTCTCGATTCTTTGCGGATAAGAACTTCACACCAGAGGCCAAGAACTTTACTTCTCAAATCATTGAGAATTTGGAGTCTGCATTCATCTCACGTATCCGCACCCGAGAGTGGGCGACGCCTGAAGTCAAGCAGGCGGCAATCGATAAAGTCCATGCCATGGCGATCAAGATCGGTTTGCCTTCAAGCCCACTTGTAACGGAGCCACAATCCCTGAAGGAGTATTATGCCGATGTGAACATCACTACCTCACACCTGATAAACGCTTTGTCACTCGCCAGGTCACGAATCACCAAGAATTGGGCAGCACTTGACAAACCTTTCGACAAGGACCAGTTAGCATCAAGCACCCTCGCAGCCAACGCGTTTCATAGTGCACAGGAAAATGCTATGACTATCCTTGCCGGTATCCAACAGGCGCCATTATACGACACTGGCTATCCGGCTTACATCACCTATGGAGGCATGGGTAGCATCGTCGGCCACGAAATCACTCATGGGTTCGACAACAACGGCCACAAATACGACAAGACTGGTAATTACAGTAGTTGGTTCGATGAGAAATCCACCGAGGGCTTCGAAAGTGCTGCGAAGTGTTTTATCAAGCAATACAGCAACTTCACTGTGACTGATCCTGACGGAGAGACGAACAATGTCGATGGAGAGCTTACTCTGAACGAGAACCTCGCTGATGCTGGTGGTGTTCTTGCAAGTTACTCAGCCTGGAAAAGATACGAAGCAGAACAAGGCCGAGCTCTGGATCTGCCTGGTCTGACTAACTATACGCATGAACAATTGTTCTTTATCAAGTTTGGGCAGAATTGGTGTGAGAATTTTGGAGCACAGGGCAAGACCGATTTGACTGAGGAACATGCTCCCAACAAAGCGAGGATCCTGTTGCCTCTCAAGAATAGCGCTGAGTTCCAGAAAGCCTTTGGGTGTCCTCAGAAAAAACCTTCTTGTGAACTTTGGTAGAGTGGCTAGAGCTCCCGGGAATGAGATTAGATGGAGGACATTAGCTTTGTACCGTCTGGCCATGACTATTCGCTCTGAACATGGTTCATCATGCAATAGGTGCATCATTGTGACCAGGTTTTGGAAATTCCATTTACGAGATTTTGCTACATAAAAGAGATCGCAACAAACTATGGCTGCATACACAAATGCCAGGTCTCGAATCTCAAGGTGCGACTAACTGCCTCTTTCTCGAACAGAGGTATTCAATTTATAATTCTACCTGTATGAATTCTTCTTTCTTTCTTTTTCTTTGCAACTCATCAATAAGCAGAAAAGCGAGCAAAAAAACTGCACGAAGAACATATCGAGATGGTAAAAAGCGTCGAAATGGAAATCGTAAATACACATAAAAGAAGTTCCAGACCCATCCGTGTGTACTTTGCTTGTTCTGTCTTGCCAACGATAACACATCGACCAAGTTTTTACTTGTGACTGCGCTTACGCTCACTTCTCTCACTGCGCTCACTGCGCTCACCACGCTCGCTTCGGCGGTGCTTCTTGCTGCTTGACGACTTCTTCGTGCTGGATGTCTGGCTCAACAGAGAATGGGCATCCGAGTCGTCTTTGACCCTAGGAGCAGGTTCCTCTGGTGGCGCAGGGATCTCGGGCTCGGGAATAACCTCCTCTTCTTCCTTGACTTCCTCCTGCTCGCTGGCAGCCGAGTCCTCCTTCTCTTTCTCCTTCTCCTCCCTAGGTTCCTTTGGTGTATCTGTACCTCCGATGACGCGTGGTGCTCTCTTGCTGAGGCCTCTGTTAATGGCGAAGGCTGCTAGGGTGGTACAGAGAGTGCCCGCTCCCAGGACTGCCAGAGGGAAATACTCGGCACCCTTTACCCTCCTGGCTATGGTGGTCGCAACTGCTGCGGCGCCAAAAGTCTTGAGAGATGGGAAAGGTGCGCCCTTCACTCGGAGGGTGTATGCCGTACCAGCTAGTGATGCTGTCAAGCCGACGAGAGATGTGCTGACTGTCGCGGTCGTCTTCCACGGACTATCCTCACGGATGGCATTTTCGACATGCCTCAGATGAAGAGTTGCCGGGTATTCCTCATAACTGGGCAGATTCATCCAGACATAATTGCTGCCGTTGTGAGTCTCGCCGTGAATGGCGAGGTCACCAAGATCGGGAAACTCGAGGGCGTTTCGGATGGCGATGGGCCGAGAGCTGGGGATGAGGATATGGAACATCGCCGAGCTGGCGCGTCGTCCTAGTCGCTTGCGGACGAAGCGAATGTAGGCGACAAGGGCATCGAGGTTGTCGGAGAAGCCAAGGAAGTTGCTAGGAAGAGGCTTATCCTGCAAAAGATCGTAAAAATCCGCATGCCACTCTGCATCGGGATGGTAGAGGATATAGAGATGTCTGTCTGAGGACGCAGACCTGCACTGTCGACCGACGAATCTGTAGATATGTCCTGCGAACTTTGATGGCTCGCTCTGGTCGATCCAAGACTCGGTTTCCTCTGGGGGCTCGATACCCACCTTTCGGAGGTCTGAGTCATAAATGACACTGACGTTGTTGGAGCCGAGTTGAAGTCTTGTTAAGAAACGCTGGAGAGGCTTTGACCATTCGGCGCCTCGGCAAGCCTTGTCAAGACCCTTGAGATGAGCGTGGACAGTTGGAACGGCACCATAATCCACAACCTCGGCAATGTCATCACCCTCACCAGTTTCACTTTCATCACCCAGAGCCCTGGCTCGAGCAGCCTTGGCCTGAGCAAAGACTTCGGCATCAAATGGGATCTCATAGAGCTGCTGCATGGTCTTTCCAGCGCCCGAAGGGCTCAGGATGCGAGCTGCTGCTTCGGTGACTCTCGCCCGCCGAGAAATCTGTCCGGCATCAGCGCCTTCAGCTGAACCTTGACCACCGCGTCTCCTGGTACTGCTGCCGCCAACGCTGGCGCGGGGAGGCTTGCTCTCGGTTGCGCCCATGATGCAGATGCAGATGAGATGAGATGCGGGGCAATCGGGTGAGGAGGTGATCTGGTCTCAAGAGACCTGGTTTTGGAAGCGTTTCTGAGACAAAAAGGTTAGTGGCCAGGATGTTCTTTTCGAGTCAAGGACCAGGAAGCGACAAACCTAGCGTAGGTAGTAGTCAGATCTGTTTTGCTTTGGCGAGCTTGAGTGGTTCGTTGCAGATCGCGGGTTTAAAGGTATCTCGGTAGAGTCAAAGCTAAGAATTATCCCATGGACCCGGTATCACCATTAGCTAATCATGTTGAGTGATTTGAGCCAATTAGCTGGATGAAAGATAGTCTGACTGGAGCATGGATTAGGCGGTGAGGAAAATAAACGGGACTGCTCAGGAGCTGACAGAATAAGCAGAGCAGTCTCATGCCATGAGTGAGTCTATATCTGACCCAGCATTTCTATCTAGTCCTCAGTTTTCTCTCGACTTCCAACGCCAACACATGATGTGGCGAAGGCTTCACCGCCTTTAGGCTTTTTTTCCTTTAGGCGTTGGGACGTTTCAAGCATGACACTTCACCTGCCACCTCATCTTTCTCTGCGTGGCACATAGAACCCAATGTCATTCCCCGCAGTTGTGCCCAAATATGACATGGTAAATAGGGAAATTCAACTTTTATATCGACAAGACGATTGTTTCTGTCATTTCTCTCTTGATACGTGGGGTCATTTGGATCTCGGTACCTGAAGACATTGCGTCAGCGCGGGGTCAAATTCAGGTACGCGTCAGTCTTTTGAGTCTAGTCTCCCTCTCGGCTGCGTCGGAAGATGCAGGAAATGAAGACAGATAGATGCATGCAATTGAGATGGTTTATATTGAAAACATATGTTTGATAGAAACTGTGGTTTTATTTAATATTTATTCGATCATGGTCGTAGCACTCTGAACAGTTCTTAGCATCGACTTGAGCCATTTGTTACAACTTTCCGCCTGAAGCATAAAGTCCGAATTGATCAAAAGTCGAGCATCGACAAATGGCCTCCAGTAGTGAATTTCCTGTTCCCAATATGCACAACGGATCAGGTGGATAATGCTGCAACTATTACGGATACTGGGAGGGAATTCCATCCGATCTCACAACCCCTGCCAAGTTGACGTGGTAGATGCAGGTTGCAATGCCGATGTCGCTGCCACTTCTACTAAAGACTCATCCTTCAGTAACATAGACGCCGGGGACGGAGGGTTGATTCATGGTGGGAGACAGGTCATAGCGAGAGTATGGGAGTATTACTTGTTTTCTTCCGTGCTTTCCTTCACTATTAACTTTCCAATCCCACAGTTTGTACAAGGAAAGCGGCGAGCTATCCACGCTACTCAAGATGAGTTCTCAAATGCCAAGGTGAACGCCTCACGGAAGCAAGACCTACAACGAACGATAGTAAGATAAAAAGGATGATTGCTGAAATCATTGAACCAGATTCAATGTCACGAGTAACTCAACCAGTATTCGAGGTAAGGTTGTATTTGTTATCAGTGCCGGTTACTAGTGATATATGTTCCAGGACTATATTGGATAGCATTAAAATGAAAATTACAATAATTAGAAGAGCCAATAACTATTACCAACCAGTTTCCCATCTTATTCGAACGTATCAACTCAGTTCGCCCCGTGACTCAAGATAATCTCCCACTTATTAGCGTTTCATAAACCAGACCCTCAAAAACAGACTCTTTAACAACTGCACCGAATCTATTGATGATTAACTGTTTGATCAGTGAGTCTACGTCAGTCATTCAGCTTACCCATGACATTTTACAGCCTTATTCAACTTCCTGGCCAGAGCACTCAAACTCCTGGTATCTAGGCCACCAAAGTCTGGTCGACATCGAATACTGTTCCACGCCTGAATCGGGGTCATTTCACCTTCACCCGACAGATCCGGCGCCAAATTCAATAGCCGCTCGAGCATTTGGGCTGGTAGACTGTTAAAGGTCGCTGATATTGGTGGAGGAGAGCTGATGGTGGGCGATGGGTAATCACACGCTGCTATGAGCTGAGCAGAAGCAGTCAGGGCATGGTTGCTTGGTTCAAAGGGCTTGTTTACGTCCCCGTGTAAGTGGTCCAGACAGGGCTCTTCGATCCTTGGAGTATATAAGCCGCGGTTGTTTTGGCATAATGTGAAGGTGAAAAAAGTAACTTACTTTAGTACGAACTCCATACCTGCAGTCACTTGATCCACATCGCCTATACGACAATTATACGCGACTCCTCCTTGACCAAAGAGGATGGGGAGTCTTTGATAGCTTTCAGTTATTCCCTGGAGATCACCAAATGACTCTGGTGATATCATTTGCGGAGATGGAATTGTGTCTCTAGGCTGTGTGCCCGAGTCACTGAAGTAAAATGGCGAGGCCCCGTTCGATGAACCCGTTGTCTTCGACAAAGCGACGCTCTCTGTGGGAGGGTAGCTGCCATCGAAAGCCATGCCTATCCCTTGCTGCGATAATTGTAGGAGGGCATTCTCAAGACTAGCGCGCAGCTGTTGACATTCGCGCATCAACTCGGCTTCTTTGGAACGCGACTTGGCAAGCTCTTCCTCCAATGTCCTCGTATATCTGTCTTTGCGACTACGATATGTTCTAACCAGTGTGTCAATATTGTTTCGAATATTCAAAAACAGTGTACTTTGATCATTCTTACTGTTGCGCTCGTCGCAATTGGGCCCTTCTTTTCTCCACGGGATTCTCCTTCGGCTCTGTATCCATGACAGTCAATATGATGGACTGGGAATAGATCAATCGAGACTAACCCCCAGGGTTGAAAATCCGGAAGATGCTTTTACTCATCGCAAATCTAATATTAGCGAGCTGGATATGTTTGCAATTGTTGGCGTAATAGGAAGAAAAGATGAAAAATCAACCGAAGTAAGAGGTGAGGTAAGATTTCAGATGGAGTGATTGACGACACTTCGTATTCTCTGATTAGTCAAGGTATGAATTCGGCTTGTCGGCTGCGGCAACCCCAGGAGACCGCTAAGTTAGATGGGACCCAAGTTTCAGTTAAGTTTCGACGACTTGGTTGGTTCTCTTGGCTTGTCGGGTTCTGCCACAATTTCAGCCCCAGGGCTGATGAGAAGATCAAGATTTCCAGATTAGGTCAAGCGTGAAGCTTATTCATCATGGCCCTGACTTTCTTCAGCGATGATGAGGAGGTCATGAAAATTGAATGGAGTAAGAATAGATTTTATACTAAATATCTAAGAGTACATCGGACATATGTACTTAGTCCTGACGCAATTTCCATCTAATAGGCATGCAGAAAGGATCAAGGTACGGAGTAGCATGCACTAGTACTATGATAAGCCAATCGCATCGCTTCTCTTTACCTTGCCGTGTCTACAGAGTATGATAGAGGGCAATGCTATGTTGTGATGTCTTGCATTCTCTGACCTGAGTTGACAGGTAATCCCATTCTCTATTCTGTGCTGATTTCGGAACAAAACATTTTCTGGTTTGCCTCGTCTGCTATAAAAATATGCTTCTCCACAGCTTTCTTAACCAAATGTCAACCGTTGATCCCTGCCAAGTTTCACAGCGACTGGAAGTCATGGTGAACCCTGACAGTTATTGTGGAGTCAAACTGTTTATGGCCGGCAAAGCTCCCCTAACGTTACATTGAACCCGGAATGAGGAAAGGCTGATTACAATCCAAGCGCTTCTAATATCAAGGGATGAAGCCAGGATCCGTTAAGCACAGGGCTATATGCTTCCCAAAAGAGAAATCGTGATTACTTCAACCTTGGATATGGAACTTGGAGCCACCTAGACTATTGATATAGACTTGGAACTGTTTAACTAAACTTGCTATAAAAATGAAGATGATCGGCTCTTCATCTACAGCATCCAGTTCAATTCGAGTTACCACACTTTGACAGTCTAATATTCACAGCAGCCGGCCTGCCAATTTCTTCAACCTCGTTCTTTGATCTCTTTCAGACCTCTTTTCTCTCTCCAACATGTTTTTCTCAACACAAATTTCCGTCCTCCTCCCAGCACTATTATGCTTGTCACAGGAAGTCAGCAGCCATCCAGCTTGCCGTCCAGGAATGAATAGTGCAGCGGCAATGGGAAAGGCCATCTATGTCCTCACCAATGAACAGTCGAATGGTGTTCTGGCAGTCCCAATTGGCAAGGATGGTACTCTCTCAAAGGGTAGGGTTGCCATGACGGGCGGTGCAGGATCTATCGCTGTCGATGCAGATGGTAATCCTGCTACACCTGACGCGTTGGTCAGTCAGTCAGCACTGACTATCGCTGGAAATGTAAGAGTTTAATCTTTTTTCCTCTCTATTTATTGAACACTAGCTAATTCCTCACTTTCAGCACGTCTTTGCTGTCAACGCTGGGTCAAACACTCTTAGCATGTTAATGGTCTCCCGCGATGACCCTACGAAACTGACAATGATTGGAGAGCCAGTAAAGGTCCCCGGTGAATTCCCCAATACGGTTGCTGCTTCGATAAAGAGCAAGATGGTTTGTGTTGGCATGACTGGTGCCAAGGCGGGCGTTTCCTGCAGCAGCTTCTCTAACAAGGGCCTCGGCGACATGGATGAGCTACGTCCATTCGACCTACAACAGACGACACCACCAGCTGGACCTACAAACACTGTCTCGCAAGTTCTATTCTCGGATGATGACAGTATGTTGCTCACTATGGTCAAAGGGGACCCTGCTGTGAACAATACGGGTTTTGTGGCCTCGTTCAACGTTGAGAACACCAACGGCGCCATGACTGTTAGCAAGCAGGAAGCGCGAAGCTCACCTGAAGGAACAGCTGTGCTTTTCGGCTCGCAGGCTATTCCTGGTACTTCAAAGGTGTTTGCCACCGATGCCTCTTTCGGCGCAGCAATTCTCGATATCGACGCCAACACATGCGAAGCGAAAACTGTCGCCACTGGAGATGTCGAGGGCCAGGCGGCAACATGCTGGGTAGCCATCTCTCCCGTTACCAAGACAGCATTTGTCACGGATGTTGGTCGCAACCGACTAGTTGAGATGAGTCTTGAGGATGCAAGCATTGTGTCTAAACTTGACTTGACTTGCAATGGTGACCCGGGTCTGATCGACTTGGCTGCTGCTGGTAACTTCATCTATGCCTTGTCCCCAGGTAATGGTAGCACTGAGGCTGCTGTCACTGTGCTGAACGTAGCTGGCGGTTCAGGGTCAGCAAAGATGGTTCAACATTTTGAACTCGAAGGTATGGCAGGAAAGACTGCCATGGGAATGAAGGTGATGTTTTAGTGGGAAGCTCTGTAGATGCCAGCAATCAATCAGAAGACACAATTTATGGAAATAATAGTTTGCAGAACCACAACAACTTCCATTACTAAAGCTATGCCTGGGAAAATACAAGACAAATTATTCGAGAAAGTAAACTTTTATCCAATGTGGATATGCAAAACCCCAACAACCACCTCCCAATGCATCGCTTAAACTACAACAACAGCAGCAAGGGCGAGAGGAACAAGCACAACAAGTGCAAAACTCGTAATGGTCTGCCTGTCAGCAAGTGAGACGATGACAGGCTTGTTGTCTCCGGGTGCAGACTCTCCTCCACTGGGCTTGTCGTAGCCGGTCTCGGAGCCCTGGTCACCACCTGAAGGTGCCTTGTCACCACCTGACGGTGCTTGACCACCGGCAGGTGCTTGGCCACCATTCTCAGATCCCTTAGCGTCACTGCCAGATCCTTGATCACCGCTGCTGGAACCACCATTACCACCCTCAGGTGCTGGGTAGCCGTTGTCAGAGCCGCTGTTCTCACCGTTGGAGCCCTGTTGACCCTTAGCTCCCTGATCACCGCTGGTACCCTTGCTCCCAGAGCCTTCAGAGCCACTGCTAGATCCTTGGCTACCGGAGGGCTTGTCATCGTAGTTAGAGCCCTTGTTGCCACTCTCGGATCCTTGCTTGCTACCGTTGGTGCTCTCGTGTCCGTAGGAGTAATCACCGCCCTGGTGGCCAGTCTCGGTCTTGTCATAAGGCTTGAAGAGTTGGCCAGCAGTGTCACACTGCTCGTGGGTGCACTCGGTGGGATGGTAGACCAGCTTGTCGTCGCTGTACTTAGTCTTCTCGGGCTTGTAGACAGTCTTACCAGTGCATGATGTAGCATCGCATTGGTGAGGGACGTACTCAACACCACCGGCACAAGAGCAGGGGCTGGGTAGATAGACGAGCTCATCAGCACAGTCCTCACCTGGGTAAGGGACGAAGATGAAGACAATTGAGGGGACTGGGAGGACAGGGGGGGCGTCACATCGACCGCTGTGGCAGATGAGTGTAGCGGTGACAGTGGTGACGAAGGTCTCTGTGGCCTCTGTGACGGTGGAAACAAAGGTGGTTGTGACAGTCTCAACATCAGTCACGGTGGCCCCGGGTGCAGTGACTGTAACGCCATCCTGAGTAATGACAGAACCAGATTGAGTGATGACATCGCCTGACAGAGTAACGACATCTCCAGAGATGGTGACAGTAGCGCCAGGAGCGGTGATGGTGGCCTCCTGAGTGATGGTGTCGGTGTTATCGGCGTTGTCGGCAGTGATATCGACGTAGATGACAAGAAGGATGTTGGCAGAGATCTGCTGGCGACGAGAAAGACGGCCTCGGCGAGCAGGCGAGTTGTCTGAGGTATCTCCACCACAGCGTTGTTCGTCATTGCCGGGGCAAGGGATGTCACACTCATCCTCATCCTCGCGATCAGTGCTGTCGTCGTCGAGCTCATCAGAACAGTAGCAGTTGCTAAAAGGAAATTAATAACTCTTCCCAGTCTTTAATTGTGATAGTTTCTTACCTTCTTTCAGTACCGAAGTAGACGCGTCCATCACACACTGAGGCACAGAGCTGTTGGGTCATGTCTCCACTGGACAACTGGAGGCTGAAGGATGGGAATCCAGCGGTGGAGCTGAAGCAGCCTAGCAATCTGAAGTTGCCAATCTGGTCAGGGTTGTTTCCGGCTGATGATGTCTCGGAAGCAGTGGCAGAGGCAGAGGTAGTGTCACTGGTAGCGGTAGAGTCAGTCGTCTGGGTGGCCTCAGTTGTGGTGTCATCGTCACTCTGAGTAGTGGTGTCAGTAACAGCCTCGCTTGTAGTCGTATCAGCGGCAACATCAGTTGTAGTAGTATCGGCGACAGCGCCACTCGTGGTAGTGTCAACAACAGCGTCCGTGGTAGTGGTATCAACGACTGCCTCAGTAGTAGTTGTGTCGGCAATCTCCTCGGTAGTGGTGGTGTCTACGATAGCTTCAGTAGTGGTGGTTTCTACGACAGCCTCAGTGGTAGTGGTGTCAACAACGGCCTCAGAAGTAGTGGTATCGACGACAGCCTCGGTTGTTGTAGTATCGGCGACGATAGCAGTAGTGGTGGTAGTGTCAATGGCTGCTTCTGTTGTTGTGGTGGCGGAACCAGCCCCAGGGATACAGACACCGAGAGGGCCACAGACTGGCAGAAGAGGGTTATCGCAATCATCATCGGTGGTGCATGTAAGGCCAAGGTCAGCGATACAGACGCCGAGAGGGCCACAGACTGGCAGAAGAGGGTCGTCACAGTCATCGTCGGTGGTGCATGTAAGGCCGAGATCAGCGATACAGACGCCAA
>JABFFG010000359.1:0-25574 GCA_013623685.1 Fusarium transvaalense
CCTCCAAAGCTCGCTCCAACGCCCCCTCCCACCACAGACGCTCCTGAGAAGAACAGCCCAGCACCCGTTTCTGCATCCTCCCCAGCAACTGTGGCTCAACCTCAGACTGAGCAGCCGGCCCAGCCAATGGAAGAAGATGCCCTTTTTGAATTAGTGCGCGCGGTCTCTAGTTCTTCTGAGCCTACCACTTCAACTGATACTAACAAATCTATTCAAGGATCTCTACCTACTTCAAAATCAAGTGCTGGCACAATCAGACCAAAGCCACGAGCACCGCGACAACTCGGCCGGTCACAGTCCGCGGGAGTCTTAGCTTTGCCTTCCGTGCCAGCCAGCGAGCCTCTTGAACCATCTTCACTTTCTCAGTCTATGACTGCAGAGCCTCGTGCTACCACGGAGATTCCAGATTGTCTCCGCCGCTCCAAATCGGTCAATATCCACGCAATGGTTGCTGCCAGTGACCCTGTCGGGCCACCAGAGACATCTCTGGTCGCCAATCTTCTGCCGACTCTCTCAGAGGTTGCTTTCCCACAGAGCGACTTGCCCCCAATGCCTTCATCCCCCCCTTACAAGTCCAACAAGAATCAAGTCAAGAAGGATTCGATCAAACAGCGACTGGAATCTGCCATTGCAGCCGGTGAGATGCCTCCGTTCTGCACCAACTGTGGGGCTATCGAAACCCCTACATGGCGCAAGATTTGGGTTCAGGAGCATGATGGAATCCCAGACTATGTGGAATATTCAGAGAAGCCTGGCAGAGTTACCGCCATTGAAATCCTAAAACGCGATGAGGATAAGAAGCCCTTGTCTCACCGGCTTATCAAGAAAACCCTCGGCTTTGACGACGATCGCAGCAAATGGTCGGAGAAGCTCCTCTGCAATCCATGTGGTATCTGGATCGCCAAATATCATAACCACCGCCCTCAAGACAAATGGGACAATGCTTTTGGGCATTTGGGACAAAGTCGAAAGAAGCGATCATCTGCAGGCCCTGATTCTCAGGCAAAACGATCCCGTACTAAGAGTACCTCTGTGCCTGCTCTTACCTCACAGGTGTATCCTGCTACAGATCCCGTAGGCCCGATACAGCCATCATCTCCTAAGCAGTTTGATGTTCGCTCGATGGGTACAGAGGCCAATGAGGATGTAACTATGGGGAATGTCCTCAACTTGCTGGCGGATGATGGGCGGCATATTAAAGATATGAGCCAGTCAGTCCCGGGATCGACCCATTCCAGAGTTTCTAGGGGTGCTGGAACAGCCGAAAGTCCAATCGAGATGGACCTTGACGAAGAACTCGGAAGCACGCGACGCCTACTTTTCCCTTCTCCCCGTAAGGATGGGTCACAGAAGACTTTAGGAGAGATCGATGCCAACACGGCTAAAGCCACCGACGGCCGACAAAACAAGGAAGCTGTCGGCAAAGAAAATGCGGCGTTCGAGGCTCACAGCGGCGGACAACTTGACGACGATATCGAGGCGCTGTTCAACAGCCCTGCTCGCCCTTCCACACCACCACCCAAATCCAAGGTTGACACGGACTCAGCACTGTTTAAGACACCGACTCGTCCGACACCTAGTCACCGGCCCATTACACGAAGCGTATCACGAAGCGTTTCACGCTCTCTACGATCAGTGAGAGATATGCTGTCACCTAATCAACAAGCGTTATTGCAACGAACACCAACGAAAAGTCCTGCGAGCGTTAGGCGTAGCCCGCGACTGAACCTCGAGAATAAACTCGATAGTGTTCTCGATACTCCCTTGAGTAGAACCATCACGCAATTGCTGTCCGAGCCGAGCTTTGATTTGAACAACACCAACTTTGACTTTTCCAGTCTCCCTCTACTCGACGCAGATCCTTCCTCGTTGATCGAGTTTGGCAACTTCATCAGCACTGACGGCATTATGCAAAGTTCTCCAACCAAGGACAGTTCTCTATCTTTCTCTTATCAAGGTTCGGATAATGTCTGGGCTGAATGGGGTGGTATTAAAAACGAGAAGGAGAAGTAACAAGAGTTTTATGAAAGCGTGTTTTGAGTGTTTTACAGCTCTGTTGGTCAACAGGTACATCATGAGCATGACGGAATGGGATGTTTGATTTTGAACAAGTATACAAAGTAGACGGCGTTTGGTGGGTTTACAAAGAACAAAAGCAACGGCGCTTGCTTTCCCGATTATGGACACGATACCTCGATAGTGGCTAAGAAATGGCCTGTTTAGATGCGAATTGTAGCGGAATAATGCAATAAATTGCCAATAAATACAACTACTTTAGTCTTACCTATTGTTCTCTGGATACTTGAGACTCCAACCTAATGATGAACTGTGTGCCTACTAATGCACTGACCCGACTTGCACTGTAATCTTATCGCCCACCCACTTAACGCGCTTTGAATTTAGTTACCTGTGATACGACGCGTTTGATCGCGCCCACTTTCAGGCCCCTCCAAACATTCTAACCAGCTCAAGACGACCTTCTTCAACCCAAGCTACGACACTAGATTGTGTCAAAATTACACTCCGTTACCAATTGCTTCCCACTATATCTATTGTCGCCTACCATGGCCGACGCTGAAATCCAAGACCGCTTCTCCCCCAACAAGCCGCTCGAGCCCGATGTCCTCAGCGAGCTGGAATCCATCATGCGCCTGCACGGCCTGTCAGCCGAGGATCTCTTCTTCAAGTGGGAGTCGTACTGCATAAAGCTCGATATCGACGCTCAAGTCCTAAATCTAGAAACTCTCCGCAATCTAAAGCAGAGCATCCAGGACGAACTCGAAAACAGCCATCGAAAAGTTCAGGTCAAGACAGAAAGAAAAGTTGCCAGTGCGCCCAGGGGCGGAAACAAGGGCGGAGATGTCTTTGGCATGCTCGATGGGCTTATGCCCAGTACGCCAGCTTCTGGTGCCAAATTGAATAGAGGTGCTGCGGGTGGAAGTGCGATCAAGAAGAAGATGGATACGCCAAAGGGGTTGACGAGCTCACCAGCTACGGGAATGAACGACCAGCTCAAATCCCTAAACGGACTTCCGTACGTTGCTGTACCTCCCTCATGGCTCTCATTGTACTAACAAAACACAGACCTACATCTTTTCGCGATCGAGCAAACCCAGGAGAAACCATAGAAATTCTCAACGACCGCCTTAACGCCCCTGAGCCACCAATTGCGCCCTTCTCCGAACCTCGAGTAAAACTTACAGCCGCTTCGGATCAGAAGAAGTTGGGATACAAGCCATTAGCCATGAAGCTCTCCGAAGCGAGTGAGATCCTTGACGATCGGATTGATAACTTCATGGCTCTTGTTCAGCAACATCACAAGATTGACGAGACCGAGTTTGGAAGTGCTGCAGCGCAAAGTACTACTGAGATTGTCGCTGTTGGACGAATTGCATCCGACTCACCAGAGGGTAAGCTCAATGCTGCGTCGCTGGTGCTGGAGACTTCAAGACGGACGGGAATGGGCTTAAGAGTACCCTTGAAGATGGACAGCATCCGCTCGTGGAGCTTCTTCCCTGGTCAGATCGTTGCTTTCCGAGGAACCAATGCCTCTGGAAGCGAGTTCGTAGTCAAGGAGATTCTTGACATGCCTCTTCTTCCCAGTGCTGCCTCGTCGTCATCCGCACTCGAAGCGCACCGCGAGAGGTTCCGTGGTGGCCCTGATGCAATGGACGAGGATTCAGATCCTGCGCCTTTGAACATTCTATATGCTTCCGGCCCCTACACTGCAGATGACAATCTTGATTTCGAGCCTCTTCATGCGCTTTGCAGCCAAGCAGGTGATACTTATGCGGATGCGCTTGTCCTCACAGGACCTTTTCTCGATATCGACCATCCTCTTATTGCGACGGGCGATTTTGACCTTCCTGAAGAGGCAAACTTTGACCCTGACACGGCTACTATGTCGACTGTTTTCAAGTACCTCGTTGCCCCTGCTTTTAACCGCCTAGCATCCTCCAACCCTCAGATCACCATCGTCCTTGTTCCCTCAGTTCGAGATGTCCTGTCAAAACACGTTTCATGGCCTCAGGATTCCATTCCCCGCAAGGAACTTGGTCTCCCCAAGGCTGTCCGCATCGTCACGAACCCCATGACTTTGTCCATCAACGAAGTTGTGCTTGGTGTTTCATCGCAGGATATCCTTTCTCAACTAAGGTCCGAGGAGGTTGTATCCCGCAGCGGAGCGCAACCTGGTGGGGATCTTATGGGCCGCTTGTGTCGATACCTGGTTGAGCAGCGACACTATTTCCCCCTGTACCCCCCTACAGATCGTTCTAGGCTCCCCAAAACCGGTACGGAAGACGGTCTGGCTACTGGTGCCGTGCTAGATCTGAGTTATCTGGAACTGGGCGAGATGGTGAATGTTCGGCCAGATGTGATGGTTGTGCCTAGCTTGTTGCCCCCTTTTGCAAAGGTATGATTGTTGTATTCAAACTCCAAGTTTCTCTTACTAACTGGACCATAGGTCGTTGAAAGTGTCCTCCTAATTAACCCTGGTTATCTGTCAAAGCGTCGTGGCGCTGGCACCTATGCACGCATGACATTATATCCTCCAGCGGTGTCTGGTGGAAGCGGCGATGCGATGTCGGGCCACCAGATATTCGACCGTGCCCGTGTTGAGATTGTTAGGATATAGAGTGGGGTAGACAAGTGCAAAACTATGAGTAATCTAACGAGATATGTAAAAGAGAGAACAAAATCCGAGGCACAAAATTGTTGTGATTGGGGGGGTATTATTAATAGTATATTAAGGCCAGGCCATGGTGTCTACCTGTCGTCCACCCTGCGTCTCTTGTCACTATCGTAACGCTCATCATCGCGCGACGTACTTCGTTTGCGACGTCGATGGTCGTCTCTATCCCTGTCGCGCCGCGGCGATCGTGACCTTGACCGTGATCTTCGCCGACTGTGTCCATCGTCATCCCTCGAACGGTAAGAGTCCCTATCTTTTCGCTCCCGATATCCATCATCTCTCTGCCGTCGGTCATCCTTCTTGCGGTCACCAAGAGGAATGGCGTTTGCGCCGCCAGCGCTCCGTTCATCACGACGGAATCGGTCGTCGTCTGGTCTGAAACGCTCGTCATCATCATAACGTCCGCCACCTCTCTTTCGACCATCGCCGATATCTCCCCATCGACCTGTATCTTCAGTGCGCATATCCTTGTACTTTGTCGCACCCTTGCGTCCCAGCTTAGACATGTCGCGAAGTTGAAGGTATTCTGGGAGGGCTTCGCGGTTCCGCACGTCGTCTTGAATACGACTGCCCATGATATCTCGCTTGTCCAAGCCAGCTTCCTTCATTTCTTCCTGGAAGAAAGCACCCTTATGCAGGTAACGTTGCTTGAAAGCCATTGTGCCCTTGCCCTCCTTCTCTTCCTTTTGTTTCGCTAGGAATTCTTCGTCTTCGGCTTGTCGCTCTTCCTCTGTTAGGTTGCGTCGGCGCTCGACTTCAGCGAGCTCCTTTTCGCGCTCTTCGATGACTGCGCGCGCACGCTTCAAGCGCTTGAGCTCGCGGACGCGCCAGGCTGCTTCTTCAGCCTCTGGGTCTAGCCCATCTGTTGTATCCACGTCTGAGGCTTCGGCATCATCGTCGACCCAGTGGGTTTTGCCTGCTGCGCGCGCAGCAAGGTCTTTCTTAATCTGCTCTTCTACGAGCTCGTCGGCAGCTTTCTTGCGGGCCTCTTCTTCTGCTTGCCGTGCTTCTTCCGCCTCCTGCTCAGGGTCCTTGCCGTTTCCTCGTTTGTTCTTCGGTACGAACTTCAATTGCATCATCTTCCTCCGGGGCGCTTCATCCTCGCTGCTCTCCTCCTCTGATTCGCTTTCCTCATCGTCGTCGTCTTCTTCCTCCTCCTCGCTCTCTTCTTCTTCCTCTGTCACAAAGCCCTCCTCTACAGCCAGACGCTCGGCCTTTTCTTTCGCGATCCTTCGTTCCTCGGCAGCCTGCGCTTCTTTTCTTCGCGCATCAAGATCGACTTTTCCTATATTGCCAGATGATATTTTTCCCGCGCTGGCTGCTTTTGGTGGTGGAGGGAGCGCTGGCTCGGTAGGCTCTTCGTTTTCGTTGGCGTCGGAGTCGGAATCGGATTCTACGCCCGTGGCTTTACCAGCGCGGTATCGCGCTGGCTTCACCGGGTTCGCTGTCATGCGTTTGGGCGGCATTGTGAAGGAGAATTGATAACTTAAAAAGTGAGGATGAGAACGCGATGCTCGTGACGTTCAAGGCTGGTAGAGATATAAAACAGTGGGACCTAAACGATAAGCTTATCGAGCGGCTACCCTGTATAAACCATCAGGAAATGACTTGATAGAAGCGAGGTCAGGATAGGGCAAAATGTATGTATTCGGGTATGTGTGTGATGTAAGGGGAAAGCTACCTTTAATTAATTCGCTTCCTATTCGACAGATCCTGTGCAGCTCTTTTTATTCCTTGGATATGAAAGGTTTGATGCAGCAAGCCGGTGTTGTCTATGTAGTCTAAACAAAAGTACCTTGGTTTCCCCCTCTTTCTATTTCGAGAACTATCCTATTCTATACTTTTCTCTTATTCGCGTCCAACTTCCTCCAGACCCTTAACGAGGCCTTCAACAGTTCCTGTCAGGGTCTGACAGTTGACTACAACGCGGAAAAAGCTACCCTTGGGTCCGGGTGCATAATCAACCATGTATCCTCGAAGAATCATCTTCTCGACCATCGTTTTGGTTCGAAGGGTATTTTCCTCCTTGTCATCTGATAGATTTCCTCCAGGGGCGTGATAGAAGCATATTTGCAAACAGGGAGGAGGGTCTTGCGACACAAGGACAAAGTTGTCGCTCTGCTTGATGAGGTTTGCTAGGTAAGCAGCCTGTTCGAAAGCATGATCGATTTGCTTTTCAAAACCGGCTGCACCGTAGTAGATCCAGGCCAATGCGAGCTTGAGACTATCGCCACGACGACCGCACTGAAGTGTCAGGTCTGCAAGATCCCAGAAATCACCCCCGTCGTTGGTATGGAACAAGTAGCCAGCAGCGGTGCTGTTGGCCTTGTTGAAGATACTCATGTCAGGACCCAAGAGGAACGAGCAAGTGACAGGTACGTTCATCATTTTGTGAGGGTTCACTGTCAGTGAGTCAGCAAGATGGGCTCCGTTGAGCTTATGTTTGTGCTTTGGGGAGAAGATAGCCGGACCACCCCAGCTAGCATCGATATGCATCCAAAGACCAAACTCCTTGCAAATCTTGGAGATCTCCTCGAAAGGCTCATATGAGCCCATAACAGTGGTTCCTGCGGTGGAGTTGACATAGAAGGGTGTCTTGCCCTCCGACTTGGCCTTGAGAACCAACTCTCTCAGGGCATCAGGCTTCATGCAACCAACCTCATCCACGGGAACAGGCCAAACGCTGTTGGAACCGAGACCGCAGATCATTGCACTCTTTTCAACCGAGTAGTGGCCATGCGCACTTGTGAAAACCACAAAATCATGCTTGCCGTTGCCCTCGATTCTGCATTCTGGGAACAAAGTGTTGCGAGCAACCACGAGAGAAGTCAGATTGGAAGAGCTTCCGCCCTGGCAAGAGATACCACCCGCTCGCGCTCCAGTGAAGCCAAATAGATGTGCCAGTGTCTTTGTTGTAGTCTTTTCGATGATGGTGAGAGCAGGAGAGACTTGGAAAACATGCAGCTTTGGAGCGTTAGTATTGATTTATGAAGAAGGCGTTGATAACTTACATTGGTGTTGAGAACGGACAGAATCATGTCTGATACTACACCAACCTGATAGTATTATGATAAGCATACATGTCACGTAGTATTGAAAGTGACGCATACCGCATTCGTGCTTGCATAAAGCTTATCTAGAAACCCCTGGTCCCAAGTATTGACACTGTTCTTTAAGACTTGTTGAATAATCTCCAACAGGCCATCCTTGCCTTGCCCATGGTTCGGCAAAGAGAATTTAAGGCGCTGGACAAGCTGCTCGGGCTTTTGAAAGTCCACTAAGACATTTTCCTTGGCCCCGGATGAGTTGGGTGTAATATCTCCAGTAGCACGGTCTGCCGCAGCATCGTCAGCGGCCTTAATGTAAGGGACGATGAGACCACGAACAGCGTCGATGAGCTGGTGGTGTAACGTCAGCGACCAATCAAGTTTGATTTTAGGATATGATATGTTTGTCTCACATCGTTTACTTCTTCAGCCCTATGAATGCTGGTTGTGGTCATGGAGGGGTTCCCGTTGCGGCCGTTGGTCACAGTCATGGCGGCTAAGTAAGTTTGGGTGCGGTATAAAGGTAGGAAATACAAGATACAAAAACACTATATGCGTAAGATTTCTTGATATATAAGCAGTAATTCATACAGGTGAAATCCGAATTGAACTAATGGAAACAAAAAATGTTCGAGTCACCTAAAAACTTTCTGGTTTGGAATAGACCATAAGAAAGGCAAATACTTACTCATGTCTCGTGACTCGAGAGAGGAATTGCGAATTTCTGGGGAAAGAGCCTATTGGTTCTACCGAGTCTTTTCCGGAAGGTCAAGTCTACTGTAGACTACCAACGACAAGTCCTCACTAACAGGCGATACTCAATAATACGATACATTCGAGTGTTTATCGGCATCATCTAAGCCCAGGACATGACTGAATTTCAGCCAAGCTACAGGGTAGATAGATAACCAAGTGTTCGGATGGAAGAAAAAGGTCTGAGCCGAAATCTTCAATGCATGCATTTAGGATCTGGTCAGCTCAACTGAAACAGTTGATTCAAACCCAACCCTTGCACAATCAATCTCTTTGTTAAGTTACCTTCCTAATCTTGAGCGATCTGACTGTAGCCTCGCTCGTTTTTGAACCTTGAATCTAGGCCGTGTCTTAACTGTTGATCGCGTCATGGATGGTTGAGAGCCGTTGCTTAGCTATTCGAAACTTGCCATATTTCCACATGGGAATGCCTAAGGGGACAAAAAGTCTCAGATCTAGTGTCTGAGACTTGACGATCACGGGGTCCGTGAAGACTTTTGCTAATCCTCGTAAAATTTCTGTCCAGTGAACGGCATTGTTGTGCCGTAGACATGGATGGACTCGGACTCGGACAAGAGACTCAGTTCAGTTCGTCCGCACTGATAATAATAACAACATAACTGAGACAATGTCCAAGTTGTGGGAAAAAAAGTAAAAAAAGATGGCTCGAGCCTCTAGTGGTATAGTACCCGGTAAAGCAAACTCAACCTGATCTGATCTGACCCTACCTAACCTGATAATGATGGGACGAATTATGAATTTGATCCATAGTGTCTTGTCTGTGCGCCGAACTCAATTGGATTAAGTTATGCTGCAGGCAGAATAAGAACCGAAACTTTGTTAATAGAGTTGTGCAACGAGAATACGGATAGATACGCGCGTTCAATGAGCCAAAAAGTTAGGTACTATCTAGAGCGCGGGGGAAATATGCTTAGGAACCTAATTATCATGATGAGTGTCTGGAAGGTCAAAATGAGAGAGAGGTCCAAGAGGACCGGCGATATACCAAAAGTGGAAGGTTCAGAATTGTCAATTGGCAAGGGTTCTGTTATCACTTGCACCACATCCATCCATCCATCAATTGTGATATTCAATCACATTGGTTACAGTATCAAGCCATGGATCCATGGCATGGACATCAAAGCCAACAGAAATCCTTCCTGGGCCGATAGCGGAGAAGGAAGAGATGAGACGAAAGGAAAGAGGTGGTTGTATTAGTAGATTGGGTAATCACCGCATGCCGTTTTCCCGTTGCATTGCACATGCATATTCTCTTTGTTAGGTATGTAGGTAGGTACACTACAGTACACATTCCACCTTTTAGGCTTCAATTCTGGTTCTGGTAGGCTTGGCTTGCGAGCTTGTCACTTGATATTGAGGTGCATGTGCATGTACATGTGCTACAGATGCTGCAGGTGCTTCTACAGTACATTACATCTTGTACTCTCCCCACATGGACTGCAACTCCTAGGTTTGAAGACTCCGAGCGAGGAAAATCTTTGCGTTGATCAGTAGAATTTACCTTTCTTTTTCTTCTTCTTTCTTCTTCTCTTGGCTCTTTAGAGAAAAGCAAAATAAGTTCCCCTCTAGTTAATAAAGGCCTCGTCTTGTCTCCCCACATCCCGGCCGTTGGGATCTTGGAGGCTTGGCTGTTTTCTTTTCCAAAAGCTTACTGAGGACCAGAATAATTATTGGATAACCAGGAGCTTTACATATAGATGGCTGACGCGTTGAGGGAAGAGGAGGAACTTGAAGAAGGGTTGATATTCGCCAGAATGTGAAAGAATGAGTGAGCTGAGTGAATGAGTGCTTGACTGCCCCTGATTTTTTGTTGACAACCATGGATCTTACTCCATCCTATCCCATGTATCCCATGTATCCCATGTATCCCTTGTCGTTTTCTCGGTTGTCTAGCACATCAAGGCATACCAGTTCATCGGGATGGAGTGCAGCCACTTTAACAGCTTTAACTTTGAGTACCATGATACTACCTTATTAGTAGGTACCTAGCCTAGCTATTACCTGCCTAGCAGATTCTATAGGTAGCAAGAACGACATGGAGTATCGTAGGCCTGGGAGTAGGTATCCATCTGGACTGGTAATTCGTACTGGCCGACGGGTAATGTAATGTAATCTCATGTCAAAAGTCTAGCGTCCATAAAAAGCAGGTTATACGTCCTCTGTCTTGAACTGCAGATCACATAATGATCCGTTCACCGGAGACAAAAAGCCAATCTAAAATTAATGCTAATGCTGATGCCCAAATCCAGACACCATTTTTATGCATCCTTTTAGGTACCCTTTTTTTTTCTTGAGCTTTTACCCCTGCGCCCTGAACTAGACTAAAGGTACCTGACCAGCGCCACAAACGTCTATAATCCCTGCAATGCCCCAGCGCTATCCAAGCTTTTAGTCCCGTCGAATCCATGGATGTGTGCACCTAGGTACTGGCGGGCGGACAGCCTCTAGCTATACGGTACGCTTCGCTACAGCGCAGTATCAGCACCAGCACCAGTACCAGTACCAGTACCGTACGCGAACCCTGCCTAGTTGTAGCTTAGCGTCCACTATCTAAGGCTTTCCTTGAACTTGACCGCGGCACCTTCAGCCATTTTCCCGCTACCAGGGGGGAACCATGGATGGCTGTATCTTTGACAGAGAGAACAAGCAAGCATGGATGCAGACGAGAGAGAGAGAGAAAGAGAGAAAAAGAAAAGTGAAAAAGAAACAAGAACAAACTCTCCGCTTCTCTCTCCATTTTGTCATTTCTCTTTGTTCTTTCTTCTAGTCATCCGTTGCCTCTCTATTGTGTCATTCCTTTTATCTTCGACTTTCTCACTACTATACCTCCATACTACCTTACCTATCAGAAGCTTAGTACCCAGCTTCCTTTCCTAAAAAAGCCCACCCAAAAAGCCAACGGGACAAACTCCTTCTCGAGACGGACAAAAAGGACGACGACAAGGGAGAATAAATTTGTTTGCTTTTGCGCCAAGTTATCAGTCAATTCATCCATCATTTGACCAATTCATTCGATCCATTCGTCATCCTTCTTTCACCCTGGACTGGATTGTCTCAGAAATCCAAGCCCCTCTTCTTGCTCTCTCTCACTCACTCACTCCTACTCACTCATTCAAATTCTTTACATCCAATCCTTTTGCAATTATCTGGCCAGAAACTCGGACCTCAAAGCTATCTGATCACTTCACATCACATCATACTGCATAACGCTACGCTCCAGCACCGATCCTTACTTTTCATATTATATCATACCCAATCATTACATACATACAACCTCACGCCTCACAATTCTTTATATTACGGCGGGACACGACCACGATTATCACGATCATAACGATAAGAGCCCGACTAGACGGATCCAAATCCAGACCCAGCCCGATCTACACAACACTACCCGCCACGACATTCGAGAAAAAGCTACCTTGGCTTCTACTTCTACACCACCGCAAATCAAAGCCCTTACCGACGCGCCCGTTTTTAAATCGGTTTTAAAGAGCTCCATCTCTTAGCTCCCTCCACAACCGTTTCGTTTTGGCACCTATTACGATCGTCCATAGCTCGAGCTGTGCAACAGCCGATCGCGCAACCAGCTCCTCTCTTTTCTCCAACACTCACATACTCTCACCAGCCGATCGATCCGTTTACGACACAGCGCAACATTCGACATGACGGCCCCGACACAAACACCTGTCCCTATATCCATCACCATCTGCGGCGACGGCGGGTGCGGTAAATCCTCCATTACATTGCGCCTTGTCCGCTCGCAATGGACCTCAGACTATGACCCAACTATTGAGGACTCATACAGTGTGACGCGCCGCATCGATGGAGTTACTTATCACCTCGCCCTTACCGACACGGCTGGCCAGGAGGAGTACCGAGGCATGTGGGCATCGTCTAACCTTGGCGCTGACGCTTTCTTGCTCGTCTACGACATCACCTCCAAAGACTCGCTTGACGCCCTTCAGCACTTCAACGAACTTATCGATATGGAGGCCGAGACTCGCCTTGACAACGCTGACCGCGCACGCCGCGCAGGTCTCCGCTCCGGCCATGATACCCGTTCCCGCACCATACCCCCAGTTAAGCTCGTCGCCGGCAACAAGTGCGATTTGCAAGAGAGTAGGCAGGTTCCCGCTGCTCAAGGTCTTGAGTGGGCGCGCAGCCGTGGCTGCGGTTTCATGGAAACGAGTGCGCGGCTGGAGGTTAACATCGAGGAGACGTTTGCGCTTGTTGTGCGCCGTGTGGTTGAGGCACGAAGGCTCGCCGATACAGGCAACGAATCAGCACGTTCGAACGCGCGTGGTATGACGAAGCCGCTAACGCCCCTACCAACTGACAGCGATAACGAGAAGCGGGCTGTAGGAGTGCGAGGGCCGACTTTGCAGGGTGACCATGTTGTAGGGAAGAAAGAGAATGGCTTCTGGAAGAGTCTGCGGTGTTGGTAAGCAGGATTGGTAAAAATATATGGGTAAGGTATGGATGGATAAGGGAAACAAAAAAAACATGGCAGGAGGAAAAGAGGCTTTGTGCGTCATTTGTTGGGAAGGGATCTTTCAGAGGCTTCAAAATCATCATCATATACCAGGGATACCTCGGCGTCTAGGCGAAGGGCTTGGGTTTTTTTTTCTTCTGTTCTTTTTTACAGATGCGTTCTGTTCGGGAGGGAAAGGGAAGGGATAGCCCCCATACATCTGTCGTCAGGAGTTCTATCTGTACGGACATTGTTCTTTTGTTTTATCACACTCGGGGGAATTGTTGACACCATTCATCTTGACACCCCTTTTGAAACTTCTTATCCACTGGCAAGTCATGTTGATATAATGTGACATGGATGTCAAGATGTCTCGTAAAAGACCGTACAATCTTGTCAGCAGACGTGGATTGACAATAGCAATGTAGCATTGCCACCCCATAAACTCGAAATTTTGACAAAGTCTCCCTTATTAGTTGAATCAGAAATTGATGTGTCGCATGGTGTGATTGTAAAAGCCAAGCCTGTGAATTTAGATCAATTCATGAATGAGGTATATTGTCTGTAGCTGACTGTTAGATGAGGGTGTTTACAAACCCAGCTCTACCTCTTGAGCGCAATGTAAAAGAGCAGAGAAGTAAAAAGAAAATCATCATCGTTATCATCAAGAGATTTACCATAAACGCCGGGCCTCTATGTCCAGAAGCAGCATCTTCTAAACCGCCGACTCACGCCTCAACGGTGTCCCGCCACTTCTTGTAGTCGTCATATTCCAGGGTCGTCTTCTTGCCTTGGTAACGCGTAACCTTGAGATCCAAGTCCTTCCAGCGGCCCCGGGTGCCAGTCCAACCGGCCTTGCGGATGAGGCTGAATAGCGTCTCTTCCTTGGTCCAACCTTGCTCAGAGGCGACATCGGGGAGATATGTGGAGCCGTAGCGGCGGCCGCGGTCGTGGAAGGAGAGCCGGATGCCATGGACGCCAATCTCCCAGTCGAAGATGTCATCGACCTCTTCAAAGTCGGTGAGTAGCGTGACTGCGACCTGCAGCGTCGGCAACTCCGACTTTTTTATGGGAGGGAAGCGGGTGTCGTGGAGGGCGGAGATAAGAGCGTACTCGGGGATGCCTTCGGAGAGATCTTGGGATTCAAAGGTGCCAATGCAGCCGCGCAGCATAGGCTCGCCGTCATCCATGGTGTTCCATGTTACGAATAGCGGAGCGGAACTCGGGGGAATAGGCAGAGAAGAGGTGCTTGTAGCGGGTGTTGAGGCACCAAGCGAGGTCGATGAAGAGGAAGATGAAGTACTGGCGTCAGGGACCGCAAGATGTTGAAGACTAGGATCGTCGAGAGCTTTGGGCGATGTGAGCTCCGACTCTGGCGTAGGAGCCGAGATTTCTTGGATTTCTTCCAGATCCAGAGCCTTTCGATTATTGAGATGAGCGTCGAGGGTCTCGAAGCATGCGAGACAGTGATCCTTGGTAGCCATCGGACGAAAGAGTAGACTGGAAAAAGAGTCAGGAGACTTTGTTAGAATGGAGTGGTTGTTACGACAGGAAGCAGAGGCGGCAAGATATTGTCTAGGCCTTGAGAGAGAGCAAAGGACGAAAGAGACTGTCAGACGTAGAGGCACCGAAGAAGAGAGAACGTGAGATGAAAGCAGCTGCAGAGCGTGGAAGAGAGAAGAAGAAGAGGGAGGAGGAATCGAGAAGCAGAGGTTGGTTGGTGAGATAGTTAAACATGGAGGGGTAATTCAGTGGAACTCCCTCGCGCTGCCTGCTGTGCTCGACTCGGTGATAAGAAACCCAGTTAAAGGACCAATACAATTGAATCAGCAGAGTCATGAGGAGGGGGTTTGAGGCGCTAGAGTTAGGATTGCACGCGAATCTTGCTTCGACGGCTGCATTAAGCTTAAAGCGTCATAATTACTATGGATGAATGTTGGAAGGATGGAAGCTTTGCTTGCTCGGGCATGCTCTATAAAGACGGGAACCTCTAGCTAATTAATGGATCTTTGGGCGGTTTAGGCGGGTCTGATTCACCCCGCGATTTGGTAGTAGGTACTGTCCATCGCTGTGAGTCCACTGGGAGTCAAGTTAACCTTTTTGTAACAGGCTGGGCATTGTAACCTGGGGGGTCGGTATCCATTCGTAACTTTAAAAGGTAATCTTTGCTTGAAAGAAAAAGAGAAGAGAACCTGATCGGATGAAACGATTGCTACTCTGCAGTGGACATAGCCTACCTATAATATATCATATTTTATCGCCTGGCCCAAATAGAATCGTGGGGGGAGGCGAAGCAAAGCTGTAGCGACGATGCTGATACAAAGCCAAGTATCATCTTGCAACCGGAAGGTGGACTGCCGCCAGTTTGATCATCGCGCCCCGGTTACAGAATTGCTCAACTCCATGTTTCAAGCCCAGGATTCGACTCTTAAATTTTGATGATTCATCTTTAATGCTGGCAGTCTAGACCAAGAAGCTTACGAAGCCTTTGACGTTCAAGCGTCGGCTATCTCAAGTCCCGAATGAGGCACATAGAGTTGGTGCTCGAATGCCGGGACTGGAACCCTCAAACACGTCTCACGAAGCTTATTCTGTGTCTCGAGTTGGGATAACATCATGACCCTGATGAACGTAAACCTGGGGGGGGGGGGGAGGTATATGTTCATCATCGTCGAGTGTAGAACTGCAGTACAAATAGTCACGTCTTTCCTGCCACAGTCAGTGATCTCATCATGCTGAGCATCTCAATCTAAACTCTTCTTCCCTTTAGTTTCTCTGTTCAGTCTTATCTTTTCTCGTCGCCGGCCGACACCCCAATTCCAATTTTTTACCACCAAACCAACTTTCAAGCACTCAAACTCTCTTCAATCAGTCAAGATGAAGTTCACGCTTTTCACCCTCATCACTCTCGTCACTGCCGCCTCTGCTGGCTTGAGTAAGTTCAAACCTGGTCTCAAGCTCAAATGAAAATAATCTAATATCTTCAAGTCAAGCGAGTCGACGTCAACGTTCCCGCCATGACAGATGCACAGGGCAACGTTGTAGCGTTCAACGCCGCTGAAGTTCCCACCAGAAAGCGAGCCATCGCTCAGCAGCAGAAGCAGCAGCAGCAAAAGAAGAAGCAATGATTTAGAAGAACTCTGCACCAGTACTTGGGTGATTGAGATTGAGTTGGGCCTCGTAATGAACAGACGGACGGATTGGACGGTTGCCTCTTCGTAGGAAGACACAGTCCAATCTACTCCGATGACTTGAGGGATCCCAGGGCAACAATAGCGGTTGATTTTTGGCTTGTTTAGAATAGGATACAAGGTTCGAGAAATGGAAGCACTGCTCACTTGAGCTATTGTGGAATCATTGCCTTCCCTGTAGGTTGTAAGACGCAGTCATCTTTGTGATAAGCAACCTGACTCTTAAAACTGTGCGGCAGTGATGGAAAGATGTGAGATTAGCTTGTTATGTGAAGTCATACCGAGGTTCATACTGAAGTTGATCTCATCAGGCTTTAAAGGGTCCTTATTATGATGACTTCCATGTTAGTACTTAGTAGTTATCTTGTAACAATGGCCAAGTCGAATGCGAGCCGACCAATCATGTTTCGATCCGACGATCTAAGTGGGGGTTTCAAAACACCGCATTGTATACCCAAAACGAGTTGACATATCAAACATTAGGTAGTTCCATAGTATAGCTAAGTGTAAATCTTTCCTGTTAGAAACCTATTGAGAAGTAAGCAAGTAATAAACATGATAATAGGTTTGCTAAAGTGTGTCCAAACTATTTTAAGATCTACGTGAAAAGACGGTCTACAAGTCTCGCAACCAAGTCATTCATTACACACTGTCAAAACATATCCTTGAAGCTATCCTCTTCAAAGCTACCTACATCATGCGATGTGACCACAATCAGCCTTGCGGGCCCTGGCAAAACGTCCACTTGAGCCCCACCGACCCTAGATTCCCAATTTGTGATGACATGGCTTGGTTGCCATTGGAGGGCCCTACATGTAGTCTCTCCGGTTTCTAACCGCAACTGTAGCTGTAATTGTCTGTGGTCAAATGCCAACCCTTGCCGCTGCTGTTGCTGTTGCTGTTGCTGCTGCTGCTACTACTTCTTGTTGCCTAGGTATTGAATCATTCTTCATCATGGCCAGACAAGAGCATCTCGTTGGTAGAAACAGACTGACATAGAGAAAGGATCGAGGCGCAGTTCGCTAACAGCAACAACAACTCGATGCAGCCAAGATGATATTCTCAAGTTTTTGGTCAGGGTTTCTATTCTCGGTACCTCATGATCTTATCCCACTCAATGTTGAAAGTCCTGTCCGTTGACCGACCCAACCTCTTGGTGAATACATCCTGGTTTCAGCCCCCACTCAACGCACTTTTGACCTATTCTATCGCCACTTTTTCTTCTCTCTGTCTCTCTCCCAAGCTCGATTCCTTGGGATATTCGATGAGGCAATGCATTTTCCCCCTCTTTCTAGGCGAAGTTTGGTGGTTTTATCCCTACCAATTCCTTAGCGAGATCGACTAGCACCACTAACAGCATCATGGTCACAGTCGATGATTCTTCTCGTTGCTATTTACAGGGCTGAGTGGAGAAGCGGAATTGACTCTTTCTATTGACAATGAAATCCAAAAATCAGCCTTGCCGCTTTCGAGAACAAAATGGACTCGATCCTGAAGCCACGGGCGTTAAAAAATGCCTCTCTCTCTCACTCTCTTCAGGGCCCATGGTGCGCTGCGCAGCCTCGCGCTTAACCCTGGCGTCAATTTTCGAAGGATTTCCTCATTTACCGTTCGAGACCCCCGACTCCGATATCCGTAGGGGCCGTTGAGTTTTAGCTAGGCTGGGTAGTAAGACAGAGGCAGAGAGGATGGCTCCCTTTTTCTATGGCTGAAGCTGAAAAGCCTAGCTGAGTTTGAGGTTGACTCTGTATATCTCAGCTCTAAGAAGAGCAATGGTTTTTCGGCAAATCTCCAAAGAACCAATTCTTCGTACATCTGCAGCTAATCAGGTACTTTTTCTATACTGCCATGAACTGGACTTTGGTATTTACCGCCCAGCAAATTAACGGCTCTGTGCCATGTTGCAAAGTCCCCTCTGAGCTGTTCAACCATGTGTCAGCAAAGCTCCCCTCTCAGCCGCAGCCCTCCATCAGCACTAAGCCCAATTTCAGTTGAGTAACCCAGCAAAGCGTCACTCTTGACTGCATAATGGTGGAGCGATGGCTCATCATCCCTGGCCCATGAATATTGTGGAAGAGGGCTGAGTTCCTTCGGGTTGCGGGGAGCGGAGGCAGAGGCTTGATTTGTTGTATGCAGTGCAGTGCAGTAACTAGTAGTGAATAAATAAGAAGGCTGGCCCCCTTCTCGGGCAACAACTGCTGAACCCTCAAATGATTGATCCTTTGATGAACAAGGAACCTTGAGGTTTCGCAGGATTACAGTTACAATAACACGCACGCGGGACGAAGGCGAAACACAAACAGACACGGCAACTACAGAACACAACAGAACAGGCAACAACCTCATGACCGTGATTACACACTCAGAACCATTTATTACTCTATGAGACACGAATAACTCAAAAACAAAACCATCGAGCAAAAAAGACTCTGGAGAACAGGAAACGGACAACAGCACAGTCCATTGCAGGGGCATACCCATCAGACAACCCCCAGAAAACCAGCAAAGCAAACTCCCATAACATGTTTCTAAACGGAAACCATCGTGCTCAGGCACAGTTCGACCGGGCAAAATGGCGTACAACGGTCCTCGTTCCTACCTGGGCCCTTCAACTTTTCATATCCATGGCCATGATGGGTCTCTTCGCCTATAGACTGGGCGACAGCATGAAGGTGAACAGAGATGGGAACAAAAAGAACGACGACCCTACCATTGAGATCGTGTAAGTGAGCACAGAAATGGACAAACTTGTTGTGTACTGACCCCAGGAATAGATGGGAAGCTACCAATGTGGCTCTGTGGTTCATCGCATCTCTATGCAGTTTCGTCGAAATCGCAAAGTACTTCGCAGAGGCCTTAACGCCATGGACGATGCTCTTCACGCATGTTATCAAGTTGACATGCGCTATTGCCACTCTCGCCCTTGATATTGTTATCTACACCGAGGAGCACGATAAGCACTACTCACTCGTAGCTCTGGCGCTGGACTGTGCCTTTATGTAAGTTTCCGTCACCACAAAACCTTATCAATGAATCTTGTACTGACATGTACTAGCATCGCCTCCTTCGTCTTGGTCTTTTATTCGGTGCGGAGATACCGTCGCCTTTCCGCTTACGACGACTACACTCACCCCGTCAACGTCAAGCCTTATGGTTTCAACGACGACATCGAGCGCGATACTTCATATGCCCCACAGTCAAGTGACAAACGCTTTTCTTCAACGTCTTCTCGAGCAAGCATCATATCCAAGAGGGAATCCGTTGAAATGGGCACCGTTCAGCGGACACCCAGCGTATACTCGCATAAACGTGATACCCAGTTCGACGACTATGTAGCACGCCGTGGCTCCGTGACGAAAGAGCGCATTGGAAGCGGAGATTTTAGCTACGCTGGGGCTCAGGGAGAGGCTCAAGAGTCTGGCTCACTTACACCCACTGGGGCCACGCTTTCTCCCACTCGACCAAGAGGATACAGCAGCGGTCGAGCTGCTAGCTGGTCCAGTGACCGAGGTCTGGTGGCTGTTCCAGAAGAGGAGGATGATACAGCGGCTGGAAAGGAGTCCAAGTTGGAGAAGGAGAAGAAGGACCGTGAAGCTCTCTTGGGCAATACTCCTCGCGAGAGTGTGGATGGTCTAGCTATGCCCCAGGAAGTTGATCTCTCAGAGCCAAGATGGCAGCGTGAATGAGATGGATGGTATCAGAGAAACATGAGAATAGAAAAGTCTATGGGGACTGATGTGAGAACAAAGCTGCTTGGTTAAGTTAAGGTGGTTTGTGTCTCTGTATGACTGTATATACCCAAAGGAGAAATGGCGTTTTTGGGAGGTTTCTGAACACTTTTATTCATAGCGATGAAAAAGAGAAATTCTAACAACTGAAGTTTCCTTACCGTGACTAACATGTGATCTGCAATCCCTTGGCGCGGCCCTGAGAGGGCTACCGAAGAATGTGAATGGGGTTTCACCTCTGAGGAAATCGAGAAAACGGTTCCGAGAGATGGGAAGGAAGAAGTGGAGGAAGAGGCTCTATGCCTATGTGGACACTTTACCGCCACCCGCGATGCCGCATTGTATGAATCTTCGCAGGTGGATAAGTGTTTACTGCTTCTGTGTATACCTGATGGCATCAGTCAACCTGGCACAACTGTGTTTCAAAGACAAGGTTAAGCAAAACTCAATTATCTCGGTGGCATTCCTTCGGTATGCTCTTAGACATATCAGCCATGGTAGGTGGAGAGGTTTGTGCAAAGCCTCTGAAAGGACATGCCAACTAAGTCACTACTACCTAACCAGTTTGAAGGATAATCGTCTGGTGAGTAAGTCGTGCATGCGAGTTGGTAATGCATACCCGTAGTGGTGCAGGAATTTGTGCAATGCGGTCTATAAAGCAAGTTGTTGCATGATGCGCAGATGGCGCTTCGATGATCCTAACCGGTTCAAGAAGCTCTGGTTGGGATGGGGTACAAGAGATGCTGGCTGTTTGTAGCTTCACAAGGGAAGCTGGGTTGGGAATTCAATATTTTCAAATCAGTGCAGCACATGTCCACACATTTACGCAGCCTCTGAAATGTTGTAATGAATGGATAACCAGCGTTTCCGTTCTGGATATAGCCGAGTGTTGGTATCTTGACTGAATGATTTCGTACGATAAAAATAAATCAGGTGTAGTCGAATATGGAAGGGCAGCAAGATCTAGGGCCAGAGCCAGATTAAACGATATTTGATGCCGTCTTAGAAGAACCCCTCTTTCGTAGCTTAGGTTCAAAGCCTATCAGCTATCTCACCTATCCGGCGCTGTCAGGTTTTGATGTTAGCTGACGATAATTGGAATTGCAGGATCTATCCTTCCAGCATCTAGATGAACTTTGTATATTTGAGACGTAGTCCCTAATATCAACGGTTGTGTCCTCTCCAGCCATTAGATGATACTGGGTCGGGAGGTCTTTCCTCCACGTGAATCTTTCAAGTGACCAAATGGATTAAAGATGGGGACCTTCTGATAGATTGCTGGGCCTGTTTGTTGGTGATGGAGTTGAGCAGGACGAGATGGAAGGTACGGGTACAGTGGGGAATGATCGACCCTGCCCGCCCAAGTGCGGGGTTGACGGGTGTGCCTTGCATTAGCGGAGGGTAGGAGCGAGAGCTATAGACCCCACTTCTCTGAACCTTAGAATGCAGCTTCCATTCCATCATAACATGACAATAAGTATTACCCACTTGTTCCACTATATTCAACTGTTCACAGTCAATCAAGAGAAACCTGATCGGGCTATGAAATTTTTAGAAAGTATGGTTGGTCCACTAAAGACATCTAGCTTAATAGCTTCTTCCGCTCGACAAATATAGCCGGGAGCTGCTAGGTCTATGTAAGTTCGAGTTCGTCCCTTATCGCTTAAGAGGCCTCTCTTTCACCCAGAAGCTAAATACAAACGCTAAGAAAAACTGGATAGACGATGAAGCTAATGTCCAAATGGTGGCAATCTGGTAGCTCCACCTTACTTGCTCAGCGATATTGGGTGGTAGCTCCTTGATATACTCCAAACTCTGCCGAACCCTTTCTTCGATCTCACGAGCTTTGCCCTGATCAGGAAGTCTTGCAGTCAACTCTGTCCGAAGAACTTGTTGCAGAACGGCAGACCCAATGCTAATGCCGATGCTAGAGCCGAGCGCTCTGAACAGGTAGGAACATGCCACAACGACAGCCGTGTCTTCGACTGTAGCATTGGCAAGGAGACCAATAAGTGTCGTGATGAAGGCTAAATTTAGTCAGTTGAATCGGAAAGTACTGAATGGGCTTCGCTTGCATACCGCTACCAGTCCCTATTGCCATGACGACGAGGGCAATGGATGTCCATAGTGTTGATCGATACCAAACGAACAAGCAAACGGGCGCTATCGAAACGAACGCAATAACATAGCTGAGTAAATTCAAAAGGTAGAACTTTTCGGTTCGCTTGATGATCCAACCGCTCACAATAGAAGTCGTGACAGCGGACAGCATTACTGGAACAAGCAGCGAGCCGCTCTGAGTAGCATCTAGCCCCTGAACAGCCTGGAAGAAAAGAGGTATGTAGAATAATGCAGAAGTCTGCCCAGCAATGGCGGAAAAGTTCACCAGATAAGAAGCAAAAAGGCTACGATCAAAAATGATATGCCCAGGAGCAAGCGGGTATGAAGCAATTTTGAGCTCAACCACAACGAACAGTCCGAAGAGCACCGGAGTCAAGGACAAGGCAATAATGGTGATGTCGTGTGACCAGCCTCGATTGGATCCAGAATCAAGGCCTACAAGAAGTGCGATTACAGCTGCCACGAGGGTTAAAGCGCCGAGGAAGTCAACTTTCCGAATCTTGGAGAGCCAGTGATCGTGTGCTACTGGCGGAAGATCCAGAACAAAGTAGACGGCGATGAAAGCAACAAAACATAGTGGTACCTGGCCCAGGAACGACCTATACACCCGTCAGTCTATGTCCAGGTCTTTTACAAAACGAAACACTTGAAACTTACCATCTCCAACCAACTGAATCAGCCATAACTCCTCCAAGGGGAGCCCCAGTAGCGGTTCCGGCAAAGAAGAGAAGACTAATCTTTCCTTGCCACATTCCGCGTTCCTTTAGTGGCACAAGGTCACTCAGTAGGATGGTGACTACAGAGTTCATACCTCCTCCACCAATGCCTGATATAGCACGTGCAATGCAGAGCTGGACCATTGACTGGGCCAGACCACAGCCAAGACAGCCGATAGCAAAGATGGTGTATGCAAAGAGAAGACAAGACTTGCGGCCAAAGATATCGCTGAGTTTGCCATAGAGAGGCTGTCCGCTTGTGAGTGTTAGGAAATAGCTGACGATATGTTAGTAGATGATCATACATAATCCAGGTTTATAGTCTCACGCTGTGGCGATCCAACTGGTATTGTTGAGAGCATGGAGTTCGCTACCGATTTTCGCATAGGTTGCGACTGTTATAAGTTGATCTGCAGCAGCCAAATAAACCTGGTAATATATGTAAGTATAAATCTTTTCTATTTGTATATTCGCAGACCCCGTACACCAATTCCAACAGCTGCCAGAAGTAAATTCATTTTTCTGTCTGAGTATATTCGTGTTGAGGCATCGTCGTCCGCAAGGGGACCGTTCTCGGTGTCTCTATTACTTATGCGATTACTTCCATCATCCCTGAGAAGAGGCGAAACTTCAGATGGGTCTTCTGAAATCGACGTGTTTGGCATATTTCCCAAGTAGTTTGTAGTAGGAACGCAGGTAACAAAACAAGGAGTTTGCGCAAGATAATGCTGTTACGGGCTGAATCTAAACTTCAAACAAGAGGTATAGAGATGAATTTAGAGACGTAATCAAACCAGACCTCTCTATATGATATAAGTGACTACCTCTGACCAGATACTCGGACTATTTTCTTACACTCTGTATCTGACAGTCAGAGTAGTAAGATCTAAGCATCCATCAGATGGATCGAACGGAAGCCATCATGTCATGGGATAGCTAAGCCGCGCATCGATAAGAGCAAGAGGCTCTAGTAGAGGAAAAGAGGAGAAGTTATCAAGTTTGCCTGCTGTTCAATTGGTTGTTGTCCAACGCTGGGTTTGAAGGGTATACTAATCCAAGACTGGCCTCTAGGTGATGTTGTCTTCTCTTTCCTGCGAAACAGGAGAAACTAGGGATACCTACTAGTCTAAGTTTATAACCTGTGCATTGCCTCTGTCAGACTGTCAGACAGAATCTTTTCAACTTGGTCTGAGTGGTGGGTTGGACAAATGCTATTTGTGTTTGTATCAAGAGGCGCAGGACGAATTAAGATAGCCCGACGATAATTGGCACTTCCTGCTGTGAAAATAATTAACTGAACCACACATATAAGAAACGTGTGTCAGCCTTTTCGATGTAGAACAGCATCTCAGGCTCAAGTTTGTTGCTCACAAGAGCATACTCCGTTAGTAGTCAGAACCTAGGCACAGTAAGACAACGCATTGACTATTACCCGGTTTGCATATTAGTTAGTGATGCAACTTTTGTTCTGCTCGCATCATGTTGATAATGTGCGGGTATCAATATGCAAATCCTGACCAAAATAGGAATGCATGCGAGAGCAGGATAGTAATGATTTGTGCCTGAAAAATGCTCGTCATGGAATTAATATGAAACATGGAACATTCGGTCGAGTTTTTCTTGCCAAGATATGTGCTAGTCTAGTTTGTTGTTGTTAATGCTAACTGCTAGTAAGATTGGTACCTAGATTGGAGACTAAGCCGGGCCAGAAGTTGAATGCTTTCCGCTGACCAATACCGAAGGCGTCGTAGAGGAGAGACAATACCGCGTCATAATTGCATATTGTATCCCTGTCAGGTATTTACCATCTGTGCCTTTTGAGCGCAGCACTTCGGACGATGAATGCATCCGGATATTGCAGGATGATATATAGAGAGTGGAGTGACACTCTGCAGCATGTAATTAGCTGTGGAGATGCTTGGATGCACGCTGGAGGATCGATCGCCCCGAGTGTGCATGAGACGTGACGTGTTGAGTTGATGGGCGATCAATAGCAAGGGTCGATATAAGTCGGCGGAACATTTGATTACTTCGGCATGCTCGGCATAGTGACGATGAGATGTGGCGCAGTAAGATGAGTCTCTTGAGTAGGTAGGTGTCTATGTACATTGAAGGATGAGATATGAATAATTGCAGACATGCATATTTACTAAGAAGAGGGGGAAGGGTAAAAGACCCCTTCGTTTGATTCAGGTCGACCGACACTGACTTTACGATTTTGCCTTAAGCTTAGCTGTGCAACCTGAGTAAGTGTACATAGTAGTAAAAACGAGATGAAGAAAAGATGGGTCTGCATGCGTACCTCTCTAGTCAGCATATTACGAGTCGGCCACGAGGAAGAGCTGCAGTTATCCGATCCTTTTGAGTTTATTGGTATCACGATTCAAGTTGTGGTACAAAGCACGAGTATAACACGTACGTAAGTCTTTTTTCAGAAACAATAATTACTAATATCCATCACACTGCCTTCCATTGATATGGCATTGAATTATCAATGAATCATTACATCAATTACTTTATCCAAATTGAATACCTTTCTACTCTTCTTTTCCTTCTTTCTTGCGGTAGGGTAGGGTAGGGTAGGTAGTAGTTAATTCTTAATTAATGCAGGGGTGAGTGGGAAGTGACGTGGATTCAGCTGTAGTGAACCAAGTTCCCCCGCTAAAAACTGGATGGAGATCCAATCTACTGGTCGTTTCAGCCTACGCACCCTAGTCCTAGTTCCAGTAAAAAAAGTCCCCTGTTTGCGGATTGCTATGTTGGGTACTCTGACTCTGTACCAGAACCCCCCCCAAGAGCCACAGTCATAACTGTTGCTCGCCCCCCCCTC